>JAHBCN010016787.1:0-19089 GCA_019359885.1 Listronotus oregonensis | reverse complement strand
AATTTATTTAAAAATATTAATTTAATTTTAATATATTATTAAATATATTTTTTTATTATAAAAATAAATTTAAAACTTTTCTTTACTTTACAAGATTTTAATTTCCGGAAAAAAAAGTTTTCAAATGGCATAACCATGATTTGCATTAAAAAATCTAAAAGGTTTCTTTCACTAATATTCTTTAAAAAGTTTTCCAGGAAATGTTCTTGAATTTAATTTTCTCTAGCTCAAATAAAACCTAGAAAATGTGAAGCATTAAGCATAAAATCATTATTTTACGTCGTTTTTAAGTCGGCGAAAAGAAGGAAAATATTTTTTTCTGTTTTTTTTTTGTTTTAAAAACCTCTAAAAGTGTTTTTAAGTTTAGCAAAGAAATAAGATTTAAATATTGCCTTAAAATTCTGTCTGTTTTAAACCTGACCGTCGTCAAAAAACATTAGGTAATTCAAAAATTTTTTTAATTTGGTATCCTTCTACTGTTTTAACACAGGTTAAAAAAAATGTCTAAAAAAACTTAACAAACGTACCGAAAATACTATACAGGATTGGCAAGGAAGGGGTTGGGGCAATTTTAATTTTTAGAGTAGGAAAAGGGGACCCCAGATTAAAAAAGAGAACGACAAAATTTTTCCCTTTTTTCCTTTTTCAAACAACAAAGGCACGGTGTACGATTTTTAGGATATTGTCAAGTGTTGTCATTTTGAAAATATTTATTAAAATTTTAGAAATGTTTTAAAAAAACAAATATTTTAAAAAACTTTCAAAAAATGCACTTAAAAAAATTTTTAAAAATAGATTTTAATAAATATTTATTATTTTATCGAGCAAAACAACAAAAAAAATTTTTTGCAAATGTTGAAAAAAGGAAATTATACCAGCTGTGCGGGAAAATGAAATTTTAAAAATTTTTTAACGGGATGCCTGTCCGCTCATAACGAAAGGGGGCCAGCAGGAATTTCACACTAAGACTGTTCCTAAAAGGCTTAGGGTTTTCCAGGGCCGGTAAGATCCCCGGATTTGACTCCTGTTGACTTTTTTTTTTTTTGGGTTTTAAAATATTTTATTTTAATAATGGGTATTATTATTTTAGGAAAAAAAAAAATTTTTTATTTGAAATTTTGCAAAAAAAATTAAGTTTTTGGCAATAAATGAATTTAATAAATTTTTTAAAGGAGGTTCCCTATAACCATTGGGGTTTTAAGACTTTTAAAGGCTTATTTTTTTTTAGGTTTAAGTAATTTTATTTTGACTTTTTTTTTTTAATTACTTTGATTAAATAAACAGTGATTAACATGACCGCAAAAAAACGCTTTAGGACGGAGATTCCCGGTCTTTTTTTTCGATATGATAGTTATCATTCACTGCGAACGAAGTAAATTATTTTATAAAAAACCCCCCCCTTTTATTCGTGATAGTGAAATTGGGACCAAATTTGTGTAATCTTAAAAACTAGAGGTTAAAAGGGTGTGTGTGTGTGTGTTTTGTGTTTTTGGTTTTGGGTTTTGTTGGGGTTGGGGGTTTGTTGGGGGGGAGCCCCCGAGCCCCCCTTTTTTGGGGTCGTGGGAACGGAAACTACGTTTTGTTTTTATTTGCTCAAGCCTTTGCCTATTAAATTGACATTTTTTTTATCCCCTGAAAACTCGCATTGAAACTGGTTTTCCAGTTTGATAAGTTATTTATGCAACCAGTTAGGAAAAGTTTTCATTCGTGTAACTAGCGCAATTTCTGCGGACTGCAATGTCGGAATCTAGTTTGGATGTCCCTAGTGTTATGGAGGGAGCTGCTCAAATTGCAATGTTGAGTCTGATCCCTGAAAAATCAAAATTAAGTACGATTACTTATCAATTCAATAATTGGCTTAAAGAAAAGAATTCTAAGCGTATAACTGAAAAAGTTTTGTTGGCTTATTTCCACAGTAAAGTGCATATGAAGAGCTCTACGTTATGGTTATTGTATTAGTGTTAAGAACAGAAATTTCGGTTTTCTGGACTTGTGAAGTTTCTAAAGCGGCAGTTAAAGGGATATCAACCAAAAAAGTCTTATATACTTACGAAAGAACATATTTTAAGATTCTTAACGGAAGCCGATGACAAGTCATTTTTAATGGGTTTCCTTACTCCCGGGTTCCCTTTCTGTTTTAAAAGGTAGCAGGTGCTTGCCGAAAGTCTAATTTATCATTTTTACCCTTAGAAAATCAAAGTAAAAAAAAACATAAAAAATTTGGTTTTTCCACTACAAAAAAAATATATATATATATATATATATATATATATATATATATATATATATATATATATATATATATATATATATATATATATATATATATATATATATATATATATATATATATATATATATATATATATATATATATATATATATATAAAATATATATATATATATATATATATATATATATATATATATATATATATATATATATATATATATATAAAAATTTTAATATTATAAATATTTATTATTTTTATTTTTTTTAAAAAAAAAAATTAAATTTTTTTTGATTTTTCTAATGGAACAACCTTTAATATAAAAATTTTTCCAATTTTGGGATTCCGGTTTATTTTAACCCCATTTTTTTCCCCCATCCCCAACCCCGTCCAAGCACTGAAACATGCAAAAATTTTTTCCCCCCCAAAAGGGGAACCCCCCCAAATTTTTTTTTAAAAAATTTTTTAAAAAAATTTTTTGGGGGGAAAAAAAAAATTTTTTTTTTTTTTTTTAATTTTTTAAAAATTTTTTTTTTTAAAAAATTTAAAAAAAAAAAAAAATTTTAAAAAAAAAAAATTTTTTTTTTTTTTTTTTTTTAAAAAAAAAAATTTTTTTTTGGGGGGGCCCCTTAAAAATTTTTTTTTTTGGGTTTTAAAATTTTTTTTTTTTAAAAAAAGTTTTAAAAATTTTTTTTCCAATTTTTTTTTTTTTTTTACGAAAAAAAAATAAAAATTTTTTTAAAAAATTTTTTTTTTAAAAAAAAAAGGGAAAAAAATTAAAAATTTTTTAAAAAAAACCCAAAAGGGGGGTTTAATTTTTTTTTAAAAAACCCTTTTTAAAAAAAAAAATTTCTAAATTTATCAAACCAGACTCATTCACTTGGTTGCTTGCAGATAATATGCTACACATTAGATTCTAAAAGAACCTTCATATATAAAACAACATGAAAATCAAATACTGTAGCGGAGGGTTATTCAATCGAAAACAAAAAAAGAATAGCTAAAAACATAAAAACATTTTTGGGGAGTCCAGTGGGGTAGAAATACCAAATTTCGTAGAAAATACCAAAAACTTTGTCTAGTAATAGTTAATCTTAGCAATTGTACTATTTGGCTTAAAATTTATAATTAAAACATTTTGGTTGTTCCTTACATTGTTAGTCAGATTTTTTAATTAAATTATATTTTATCATATATTTGTTTATTTTCTTGGCAACTGGTGATGGAATAACTTTTCGAAACAGTTTTAAAAAGTTTTACTTCTCAAATAGGTAAAAAAGGTTTCAAAAAGGAAAATTATTGTAACAAACCGTATATAGCAAAACGTCATAAAAGCATTCAGGATTGGGTATTTCATATAATAAAGGCACCGACCGGAACATAGGAGGCTCTTGGGTGATTTTGAGTACCCAATTTTAAAATACCAAAAATTTTTGGCTTGCATTTCAATTTTGTCCGTTTCCCACGTGGCTCATTTTGGTTGGGACTGGTATAGGTGATAAATTCAAGGATCTTCAGTTTGTTGTGTACTACTTTTTATTTTCAGTAAGAATATGCAGTGTTTAAGGCAAGTAGCAGGAGCTTTAGCATCAACCGCTTCGATCGATTTTTATCAGCCATAAATTTAAAACCAAACATTTTTTCCCCAATAAAATAAAAGAATTTTTCAAATAAAAATGGAACGTAGAAGATATTAAAAAAATAAATAAATTAAGTGCATTCATAGAATAAAAAAGAAAAATCTTTTAGTTATCGATAATCTCAAATATACCACCTTCCGAAAACAATAACCAAGATTTATTAAAAGCCTTTGAATTTTTAGGGAATAATCCTAAAAGAATTTCAATTTGTAATTGCAATTTTTGTAGATTATTAGTATTCTCCTGGAAACCATAAATTTGATTCTACGCACTCCAGAGAAAAAATCGTTTGGTGAGACAAAAGAACAATATTTCTTATAAAATTTTCATTGTTATTTTTCATTTCCATTACAGTTTCACAAAATTTCTCTAAAAATGATACAGGGGAAAAATTTTATTTTTTCTTATTTGAGGATCGGTATCCATTTTCAGGATTTCCAGGTGATACCATTTAAATAATTTTAATTTTTTTCTTCCAGTTCGTAAATATTATAAATAATTATTATTTTATTAAAAAACTTGTTAGTCGCAAATAACACACCGCAACATAGCTGTCAGTCGAAGTAAAGAATTATTTCAGGAATAAAGTATTAAATGACGCCCGGGGCCGAGCGGTCTTCTTATAAATTAGGTGCGGCGTTTTTAGGTACATCCAAAATCGTCCAGGACCCATTTTCCCTCCTGCGCCTACGGAAGAGCCAGTACCGAATATTTCAGGTATGAAAACATAGGTAGAACGGAGAAGTTTAAAGAGACTGCAAAACGACACGTGACGTCACATCGCATATAAATACAGATTGTTTACGTATCGATTTTGTCTCTTTCTAGTTGTGCTGCGGTAAATCTCGACATAACTAGTATTTTGTTTTATTTTGTGTGGCTAAATAAAGTGTTTTTGATTCATTATGGCTAACAAATGATTTGTCTAGGCTCCCACAAACAATTTACCCTTTTGTGGATATGTTTATGGTGATGGATTACATTAAAAATGACAGAACATTTTAATTTAGCAGACATCAGAGGTGCAAAATCAGCATTGTACGTATTTATTTTGTGTTAAATAAAATACAATCTTTTTTTACAATACTTGATGTTTAAATCAAATTAGAAAAAATATGTTCATGTAGGTATTTATGTATTTGTTAATTATAACAGAAAAAATTACTTTTTAATTTTGGCATATTACACCTTGCTGCTGTAAACCATTGTTTCTTATGCTCATAATCCTCCAGAGGCACAATACAAAATTTTGTTTGATGTACTTACAGATGTGCTCGTGCAAAGGGGCACAAAACACCATTTATTTTGTGATTTGACCATATTACCTATTCAAACAGCTATGAATGTCTCTTGATATTAACAGCAACTTAAACTTTTTCGACTATAGCTACGTAAATAATGCCGTAATAAAATTAAACCTCGCTTAAAAAGGGACAATTACAAAACATTTACTGTTTATATGCGCTGTGACGTCAGATAGGAAAGTTTGTTTTGGCGCAAATTCTTGGCGTTTAAATTTTAAAGGGCAGTTTTGCTTAAAATATGTTTTTTTTTTGGAGGTTACTATACAATTTATATGCATATATGAGATCATTTTATAGGTTTTCCAAAAAACGTGAATATACCCAATTTCCTAAGTTTTTAAAGCAAATATTTTTAAAATTTAGTTTAAATTTTTCCATCTTGAAAATGATGGCTGACTTACTACAGAAACGTAGATTATTATTCTTGATTTTTGTTTTTTTTTTGGGTCTTCTTTTTTTTTTTTTGTTTTAGGCGATCTGCAAGTTCATAGGGGTCAATAGGGCTAAGCAGGCTCAGTTCATTATTCCCCGAAACCTGGACCGAATTTTCTAGAAAATTTTAAGGAATGTACTCCCAAAGAAAACATATCAAAACATGAATACGCCACGAAACCATAGAACCTATTTAAAATATCTCTCTTTGTACGTACAGGTCAGCTTCTGCTGTACAGTCCTATATACATTGTAGGTTTACATAACCCTAAAAATGGTTAAATTTACTATGTAAACATAGGTTTAAAATAATAACATGCGGTTTATTTGGTTAGACCAGTTCCAGCTGCATGCATCGCTATGTAAACCTAGAGCAGCTTCAGTTAAATTAGACAAAGACGCTTCGTTTGTGGTTTGTTGCAAATAAAGCTTGAATAATAAAATGTAAATTTCTGTGAACTATGTGCGAGCAATCCAGTTTGTGAGGTTATTTATTTTCTTTCTTAAAATTGCCAATGTACGAGTATAAAGCAAGATCTTTCAAATTTAAAATGTGTAAAAAAATTGGTATTTAAATAATTTTAAAATCGAAAGGATTTAGGTACATGTTTTTTATAGACGTCAAATAAAACCAATATTTTTAATTTTTAGATCCAAAAAATTCATTTTATTACTTTAATTTTTTCTTAATATAACCTGAATGTTACTTTAATTACTTTAACATTTTGTCCGTGGTTAGAATTTCATCATCACGTCACCATTTTTTTCTAACCTCAAAAAGCTGTTGGAAAATATGAAAAATTAAGAAAAAATAACTATGAAAATCTGAATTTTTTCTTACGTCAAACTCGTTATTTTTAAGTAAAGAACCTGCTGAGTCTAATCCACGACCAAAATTTAGGTAGCACTTGTAGTTTTCTTCTAATCTCAAAAAACGGACTAAAAATCACTAATTTCAAATCTTCGCAGATCTTGCGTAAATTTCGTATTTTGATATATGTGAATTTACAAATTAAAAGTTAATATTTAAAATTCAAAACCAGCTCAACATAGTCAACAATTATACAATAATACTGTTCAAAATTAACATAATAAAACCAGAATTAATTTTTATTTCTTTTAATAGTAGTTTTTGGGTAGTTTATTATGTTTCTGAAATTTATATTTACCTAAATTCGCATATATTAAATTTGTCTTTAGTTTGTTATTTTTGGTTCTTTATTTTTATCCATCATATTGAATTTTTAATCATAAATGTTTTAAATGTGACTTTTCTTTCTGAATCGGGAACCTCAAAAACCACTTCATACGAAATTTGGCTTAAATCCTTTGATTTTCGAAAAAAAAAATTTTAAAAACATTCGGTGTTTTGGATCCGCCATTTTGACTCCATATTTATCATCAGCGACCAAAAAAACCCTAAACGAAATTTTAGCAAGATCCGCAAAGATTTGAAAATAGTGGTTTTTAGTTGGTTTCTGGAAGTGCTTTATAATTCTGGTTAGTTTGATGGATTTGGATTCAGCAGGTTCTTTTACATAAAAAACTTAAATGTTAAACAAAAAAATCAGTTTTTCCTTCTTAATTTCTAATAATATACCTATTTTTAGAGGTATTTTCAGGTTTAAAAAATAGTGACGTAATAGCGGAATTCTAACCCCGGATTCGTGGTCAGGATAAGATATTTTATGGTAATTTGTACTAATTTAAGTCATTTTTAATATGATAGAATTTTAATATTAGGCTGAGCAGGGCACAATGTTTACATTTTAGGAGAGGAAGGGAATTTTGATCGCTATAACTTTTTTTATTATCTTGGGACAGTCCAAGGCATCTCCGAAGAACCAACAAGTACTATGAAGAGCGAAATACCTGCAGCTTCACGTTGGGCAAGAAGAGGAAGTTGTGAGTTAACATTAAAAGATAAAGATCTTCAATGAGTCCAAATTAGTGTAGGACGCATTCCACATGAAACAAGTACAATTTGGGAGATTGGGAGGGGAAGGAAAAACTTCTGCGGGCAGCAGATTCCATAATCTTGACACTCTAGGAATGAAGAAACCAAAAAAGCAGAAAGTTCGGGTCCTCTCTAACTGAACTGTAAAAGGATGCATAAAAATTGCACTACGTGTTGCTCTGCTGGGAGCTGCCAGAGAAGGAATTATACTGGCCAACTCCTCCGACCAGAAGCCGTGAAAATACCTATAGAAGAGCGACAGATTCCCTACAGCTCCACGTTGGGCAAGAAGAGGAAGCCTTTCTGTGAGCTTAGGATCATTAATAAGATAAACGACTCTTCTTTGAATGGAGTCCAGAATGCTAAGTGTTGTAAGGGACGCCATTCCCCAGACATGAGAACAATATTCTTAAGAGGGTCTGATTTGGGATACATACAGAGTATACAGATTGAAAGAAGAAAAATACTTTTGGCTCAAAAGAGATATCCATATGGATGTAATGTGCTTGTGCCAGTTAAGGTTATTCTCAAAAGTAACGCCGACAAGATTAAACAACTCTTTGTTCTGCAGAGCTTGGCCGTTCATATGTAAAGGATGTGCATTGACTTTTCCGCGGCAGCGAACATGACTGTATTTTCGAGGCATTAAACTGAACAAGATTTTTGCGCCCCAATCCAAGATAATTTTAAAGTCTGGTGAAAGAGATATCTGCATTGACCCGACTCCCCTAAATCCGCGCTTAAAATTGATCCAAATTTCCACCAGTACCGATGTTTATGTGAGAGCTGTTGAAAACTAGTACAAGAAAGTGCAAATTGTTTTTCTATAATTTGTATCATTTTTTTATAAACTAAAAAAAATAACAAGATAACAATAAAGCTGCCACTAATTTTGTGAGATTGTGTGGTAAAATTGAGCAATTCTGTTATCGGCAAAATTGAATTTGATATTGATATTAGAGACCCACATTTACTTCCACATTTTCTCTGGCTACCGTAACTTGTAGCAGGTGTACCTTGTGGTAATCCCCTCTTATGTATCTATCTCTTTTGCTCTTATATTGTAATAGCCTAGCTGTAGTTGCGACAGTTCCTAGTTGTACTTTCTTTGTTTAAGATTCAAGCATATTTTCAAAATAAAATTGATCCAAGTTAAAGATTTACCCTGTATAGCAAAGCTCAGTTAAATTTTAGGCAACTTTCCGTTAAAATTCACAGGGACATCCCTAAAAGCATTTTTTACCTGTAACAAAATTCTGGCGATATAAAAAATACATTAAGGACTAATGCGATTTGTAAAAAAAAAAGAAAGAAAAAAAGTCGTTAAACCTGAGAGTACTTAAGCACGTTCTTATTTTATTTTTGCTAATAAATAAAAGTGAAAAGGGAAAAACATTTTTATTTGCTTATTTCCTTCTGTCTTTTAATGCAAAACCGTAAACCGTGGAAGGAATTTAAGTGAATTGCTCTCTTTGCGTAAACGAATTACATTTTGGAGAGAATACCTCCTCGTTCAAGAATAAGAATATAATAAATCTAAATTAAACTTCCTTAAAATATATTAAATAAATTAGATTTTTCTTAAGCACCTCCTATAAAAAATAAAACAAAATTGGGACATTAATAAAAACTACTAAAATATACCAAGTATCAAGAAAAGTATTGTATACACCTTTTTTCCGTTGCTATAAAACATTTTATTTCAACATTTTAAATGGATATATCAGGTCTAAATAGGCAACGTGTCATCTTATCTAAAATCAGGTTTAGAAGAAAGGAAACCCAGTTAATATTTTAAAACAGAACTTTATACAGTGTGTCCCAAATTGGTGGGGAATGTATGGGAATCTTGGAAACCAATATAGATAGAAAATCGGTTAAATGGGAAAAGTTTTAGACAATTATGTTAGTAAGCTAATCATGTTTACTACATGGTTTTATCTATTCATGTTTTTGAAAAATTTTGATTAAAACTTGAAACATGCATTTTCGAAAATCGGCCATATTTTTTTTATAAGTGAAAATTTTTCAAATCTGTAAAAGCTTCTTTAAGGCAACTTTTTTGTAGAATATGACCGAGTAGTCAAATTTTATTTTCTACGTTTCGGGTTTTTAGAATCATCATCAACTTTATTTTTTCATATGGACGCCATATTGGATTTTTACGCAGCCAAATAGTGCTTTTTATTCTGATTTCAACAATGTATAACATGTTATAATTTAAGAGTTTATAACCTCATTTATTTCAAAAAAACAAATATTTTCTCAGTTGGCCTTGATTCCGGCGAACGTCATTTTTGTAAACAATAAAATATTAGTAATTGGCAAAATAGATAAGCTGAACAGACATTTTACAGACATAGG
The DNA here is from genome assembly GCA_019359885.1 of Listronotus oregonensis. NCBI lineage: Eukaryota > Metazoa > Arthropoda > Insecta > Coleoptera > Curculionidae > Listronotus > Listronotus oregonensis. The sequence continues at coordinate 9,161 of JAHBCN010016787.1, read as the reverse complement.
TTTCGCAAACATAGTTATAACGTTAATACCGTGTTACAACAAAACTACACGTAACAAGTTAATTAAAATAAGTGAAAACAAAAACAATGAAAAGTGGCTAAACTAATATTCCTACTAAAATGAAGATGTAAAATAAGGACTTAAAATTCAAAATGTTGTCCATTTCTCTCAACATATTAACGATATTTTTTTAAATAGTCCTAACTTCCCTATGAATGGTTGACTAAGGTATGTGGAATTCTCTATCAACATCTCTGGTTGAAGATGTTGAATTTTCTTTAAAACGTTGATTAACTGCAGCATCTTGTTGTCGATTTTCTTCAACGTACTTCTTAGGTCGTGGTTTTTTAAAACTTCCGAATTCAAGCAAATTTGTAACCAGTTTTCGAAAGTATGTTAGTTTAGGATGCTGCCTTTCTGGAAAATTGTCGAAATTGCACAGCACAACGATTGCGCAGCTATATTAACATTTCTTCTGCTGCCAATGACGCTAGATGACATTCGCCGAAATCAAGGCCAACTGAGAAAATATTTGTTTTTTGAAGTAGATGAGGTTATACACTCCTAAACTATAACATGTTATACATTGTTGAAATCAGAATAAAAAGCACTATTTGGCTGCGAAAAAATTCAATATGGCGCCCATATGAAAAAGTAAAGTTGATGATGATTCTAAAAACCCGAAACGTAGAAAATAAAAATAGACTCCTCTGTCGTATTCTACAAAAAAAGTTCCTCTAAAGAAGTTTTTACAGATTTGAAAAATTTTTACTTATTAATAAAATATGGCCGATTTTCGAAAATTCATGTTTTAGGTTTTTTCAAAATTTCTCAAAAACCTGAATAGATAAAACCATGTAGTAAACGGGATTAGCTTACGAATATAATTGTCCAAAACTTTTCCCATTTAACCGATTTTCTATCTACCGTGGTTTCCAAGATTAACATACATTCCCCACCAATTTGGGACACACTGTATATATTTTTATTGGTACCCTATTTTGCTTAATTAAAGTACGCATGAGCAGGTTAAAATCCAACTTTTAAATACGCGCGTGCTTTAAAGGTTACCTTGGTACATCAAACAACAACATGAGAAATGTGAAGTCTAAGATGACATTGCCAACCTTTAACCTTAAATTTGGCACATGTCAGGCATTTTAAAGAAAAAAAAATATTGATCTAACATGGGTACTTTATTACGTCAAATAAAATATTACTATAACAAATTTTTCAAAAGCAATAAACAAAATAGCGTAAAGTATTCGTGGATAATTGGACTTTAAAACACTTGTGTAAATAAACGCCGAATTTGGATTCAGCGACCTCGAACCAAGGAAGTTTAAAGGTGTATGGAAGCCCAATGCTATGGCCCATTCGATCAAAAAATGTCCAGCCCAGTATGAAAATATCTGTCAGAGTTGGCCCCGCCGATTCTGCGCAATAACAAAATTCCACGAAATAATTTAATGTGTTCCCTACTTACACACTGATAAATCAGTGTGTAGTTAGGCAACACATTATACTTTTATGAGAGCCGTAATCATTCGTCATTTTCGTTGTGGTTTGTGCCCTTGCGCCGATTGTTTTGCTTTGTGTGAGTACCTATATTTTGTGGTTGCAGAAGTTTTTTGGATTGATAAAACCTTCTTATTTTAGTGATTAGTGTTTATTAAATTGTGACTATAATTTTGTCTTTATTGTTTGTTACTTATAATATCGTAACAAAATGATTAGAGGTTATATGGTTTTGTCTTGCAAATCCAAGGGTAACATACCAGATTACTTTAGGTAAGTATTTCTTATATTTAAATTAGTTGCTTCTTATGAGACGTAACGTTAGATAACCGAAAAAATAATAATATATTAATTATGAATAATAAAATAATGAAAATTTCATAGAAAATAGCAGTGAGAAAAGTAAGGCCATCTTAACTATCTTTTAGATGATTTCCACAATGTTTGTGTATTTCTGTGGATTATTAAAAAGAAATAAGGTTAACATTTAGGTACTTTTATTTCATTTAATAATTTAGTACATTTTTTTAAAGGATCAAAATTATTAATTACTGGGCAGACCAGGCAAATTTTAATATATACAGGTCCCTCTAATCGAATGAAAGAAAGTACAATTTTATGCTAAAGTTTCTTTTTGCTTTTTCTGTATTTGTTTAAAAAGAAATTAGATTTTTGGTTTCTTAAACTTACATTATCAACTTTTTAAGCTCGACATACTGTAGACACATAATATTTAACGGATATTGTTACAATGGATACCTAGGTACCAAAGGTTACTAAACATTTTTAACCACGGTTATTCTGTCTCATGAATCTTTGTTATTAGTGAAAAGTATATGCCTAAAAAGCAGTTATAAAAATTTTCACTTTTTAATGTACAACCAGAATCTTAGGATTAGATTAAACTCATTTGCACTGTCTTGCCCTTCTTTTATCACAAAATTGGTGATAAGTACATGAAACTATCATACAATGTTTGAAATTTATTTTAAAAAATCTTGTTTTTATTTATTTACAAAGATTTTTGGTAAAAATACAAAACTCACAAAAATATCGACCATTTAAATAGAAGGCTTCTTTCCATATTATATCAGATGATATAAAATCCAATATTACACAATAATTTTAAATATTCTATGCTAGTATTGTTCAATAACCAACAATTTTGTGCAAAAAAAAAAAAACAGTGAATGCTTGACATTTGATGATGTCAACTGTATAGATAGTAACAAAGAATTATGGAAGTCCGGCTCTGACCTACTATTCATTGCGCAAACTCCGCGGGGCCAACCCCCCTATTCCCGCTGCCCTGCACGCCTGGACAAAGATAACCTCTAGGATAGATCCAAAGTGTAAATAAACGTCGGATTCAGATTCAGTGAAATCAAAAACATATGCATGAATTTTTCCAAATTTTTCCGATGGTTTTTTTTTTCATTTGACTTTCAAATGACCCTGAACCTGACGTGATAAAGGTTAACCGAGGTTGAAATCGTAATAAGCGACCCCAAAAACCCTAGTAGCACCTAACCGTTTCTGGTGTATCCGCGTGGACCTGTGCTATCCAAAGTAAAAATTGACATAATTAAAGTTTTTATATTATACAGCGATAAAAAATATTTTAGTTGTTATTATTACAACAAATTTGGACTATTTTTCCACTGAAACAATCCTAATTACTGTTACCATTGTTACAGGTTTGGCAACAGTGTTCGTTTATACAGCAGAGTAAGCCAGTGTCCAAACCTATTACCAAAAATGTAGCATTGTTTTGTGTCTGTAGTAGATTAGATTATTTGAGTGGAGATGGCAAAAATGACCTTCATCACTGCAAGCTTGCCAGATTTATTGTGGTTTCGTTCTTTAGAGTACCTTGTCCAGGCCCGTCTTTTTAACTAGACTCCAGAGTCTTGACACTGGCCACTCCATATATCTTGCGGGTTTTGGCTTTTCCTCACCAAGCCTAGTAAACCTAAGCCTAAAGGCTTCGCAGTGGCACCACAAATGTACGGCTGTCTCTTCAACCTCCTGGCAGAACCTACAGGCTATCCTCACCAGGCCCATTCTTTCCAGGTGCTTGTTGAGTTTGCAATATCCTGTTAGGGGATTTTACCGTTATCCTTACTACCTTACGACTGTGGCTCAGTAGGCCAAGGTTAATTTGGGGCGAATCTTAATGAACTGCTTTGCCTGTCGTTGTCCTGGGGTTTGTATCCACCAGCTTTGAAACTCTGTGTCTACCCAGCTCTTAATAGGTACATTAAAGAGACCTGCCGAGATTCCACAGAATGGATCAGGACCTATCATTGATCCTCTTTTGGCAAGGTCGTCGGCCTTTTCGTTACCTGGGTGGCCCTCGTGGCCTAGTACCCAGACTACCGTAAGTTTGTTTGCCAAGCCGACTTTTTCCAGGACCTGTATACAGTCCCCCACTAGTTTGGAATCAACTTTTGGAGAACTGATGGCCTTCAGGGCCGCTTGTGTGTCTGTAGTAAGAACTATAATAATTGCCTTTGCCCATATATACTTTATTACATTCACAATATATCTTACAAATAACATTTATGTTTTACCTATCTATTATTAATCTATAATACCTTAGAAAGGGAATATGTTATGATAGCAATAATACCTCCCATCAATTTGGGCATTTGCGGGTTATGAATTCCCGCTTATAATGCCCTAATGCGCTAATATGGAAATTTTATTGCTTATCCAATTTTATTTCTCTCACAATAAAGATCAAGTTTATCAAAAATAATTTTTTTTTTTTTAAAACAATACTAAAAATTAAACTTTATTTCCAAAATAAAAATTACAATTTTGAAATGTCCCGAAAATGTAGCTGATCCCACTATAGAATGGCCGGGGTTTTTTTTGTGATAGTAACGCTATTTTGTATAGAAGAACAGTCCATTAAAGAATTTTCAATAGTCGATACGGAATTAACCTCGGAATTATCTGAATTGGCAAATCTTTTTTGGCTACTTTTTTTTTGGATAAAACTTTCTTCTATATATCCTTCAGCTACTGAAGAGCTTTTCCATTTCCCATGTTGTTTTAGCGTTTCAAACGAAGCACCCCCAACAAGTAAAGTTGACGATGTGCGACGCAAACAGTGGCCGGTGTAAGCTTCTGCATTATCCATTTTTTAAAAAGGGGGTCAATTTGGGGCGCTTCCATGGTATTTTTTCCAATGGGTTGTACTGTACATCGCCCTTTTTTACAGGTCTGGAAACGAAACCACCGAATGGGGGAAAAACGTGTATTCAAGCCCTTTTTCCAAACCCCCTATGTTCTTCCTAAATTCCCCCCTGCAACGAGCGCCCGGGGAATTTTTTCCGACTTTCCGCCGTATCAAGATTGATCATCGATCGATTTATTTCATTTTTAACGTTTTTGGGGGAAAAAATATTATTTTTCATTTTTATAGAATTATTATTAATTTTATTTGTAGAATTTTTGTTTAATTTATTTATGCCGGGGAAAACCAGTTTTATTTCGCTCAGTCGGCAAAAAAAAACTTATAAAAAAAAAATAATTCCACACAGAATATGGCATATCGTAATTTTGCCTACTTGTTTCCAAGCGTGCAGTACCTTCCTCCAGCGACGGGGGGGAAAATGATCCGACTGTCCTGGGCCGAACGAGATCAGGCGCTATCGCCTTTCGTCGGACGGCGCACACCCCACCTCGAATATTGCCTATGCTTTAACATACTATGTAATTTCCTATGGTCGGTGGGTTCGTTTCCAGACCTGTTGGTAAGAATCTTCGCTCCTTTATTCCAGCTGGGGCTAAATGTTTGTGTACTTTTTTATTAAATTTAAAGCGCCTAAATCTTCTTCAATGATAGTAAAACTTTTTGAAGTTGAAGTTTTAGTTTCTGGGGACCTTTTATAACCAAGACTATTCCTCTATCTTCAATGTCATCAATGGTCATTTTGACCAACTCATCTCGTCTTAAACCTCCAAAAACACCCATTACCAATATGACTTTGTGTACCAAGTAGATATCATCAGAAGCCTTCTTAATAAATTTTAATATTTGTTCTCCTTCCAAAAAATTTAGACCTTCGGGACGTATCCTTCGACTTAACTTTTAAAAAGATATGAGAAGGTGGTATTGGAAAAAGTCTATATTTTCAAGACCATCAACGTAGACCTTAGGGGGGAATACTTGGTCCAAAAGAGAGTTCGGACTGTATTTTTCCGGGCTAAAAATAATAAAGTTTGTTAAACATATGTATTAAAATAAAAAACAATAACTTACCAGTTCCTGGAAATATGCCATTAAAACGTTTTCTTATTTGAAGAATTGCGTTCGCATCTTTCCAAATACCAAATGCCATACTCCCGATTATACTGTTGCCTTGATTTAACTGGCAAAAGATTTTCGGTCGTTTTTATGGCCTTTTCTTATTTTTGGAATTTCTTCCATTTTACAAATCGTTAAAAAAAAAAAGCCAACTGACTAACTGACAGAAACATCAAAGTCAAACTTAACACCAGTCCTTTTTCTACTTAGTATACAGGTACAGGTAACTTATTTTTTTTTATTGCGAATAAATAATGTAATTAGTTTTTTAAAACTTTTTTTGGGAAAACATAAGCATTAGGGGGAAATTTTACGGGCTTTTTTTGCCCATAATGCCCATCAGGTGGGCCCTTGGGGATTATAGTCCCAGAAGGGGCCCTTTTTATACATGAATAGCTATTTTGTGTTTCGTTTGTATTATCTGCTTTTTGTTTTTTTTTTTCAAGGAACTTATAAAAGAGTTTTGATGCGCTACTCTTGCTTTTGTCATACTCGTATCACATGAAAGGCAGCTAGTGACTGCTTTAAACATATTGCTCTTTAACCTTATGGCATGTCGGTCCGACTTGAGATCGAAAAGGCGACTTTTTATAAAGACAAAGAATTATTGCCGCAAAACAAAATCCATTCATTTTTAGAAATAATATTATTTCTTTAGATTTAAAAATATTTTTTAATTATTTATTATTTAAAAAAAAGCATTTATTAATGATCTGTACTTCATGTTGCTGTAGTTCTTCAACAAAAAATAATTTCCAAAATAACAAGACATATGTGTGAAATTAATTTTGCCAAAATTAACTTGACCTTGCTACAATTTTACTTATTGTTAGTTGATATTTTTATACACCTACATATTCTAACAGGAATATTAACATTGTACAAACGCCTTCCGTATCACGTGTAAATTAACTTATATGGTATCTATTCATTCCTTTTGTTGTTTTATGTTAAATAAATTGTTCCAGCTAATGGGAATCTTCCCAGATGTTGTCGTAAAATCGTTTTTACATAAAGTATGCACACATATTAATCCTTGAACTGTACAGGTTGAATCAAGTAAGTATTTACCATAGTAAATATTTTATGTGGAATATTAAACAATTTGTTATTACAGAAAACATCAAATAATTTTTAAAATATTTTTTCCGTTGTAATAACCTAAATTCAATACCAATAGGTGAAAAAATTTTTACTTTTCTAGGGTAAAATTCAATTTATGAATTTGGGGAAATCGAGATGAGAATTAGAAAAATTTTTTTGAAAAAAATTTGTTTTTTTACGTTAATTTTTAAAAATTAAACCCGATTTGAAAAAAAAATTTTAGAATAAAGATCTTAAAGAAAAAAATTTTTGAGTGAAATTAGAAAAAAAACAGAATTGGCGATGTAATAATAGAGTTAGACCCAAAAAACCAATTGAGAGGATAAAAATTTTTATTTTTTTCATAATGATCAAACCCTATTTAATATGTTTTAAACTTATTTTTATAAGTACCACTCAAACAAAAAAAAAAAATGCTACCTGTGGTTTAAAAATTAATAAAAAAAAAATTTAAAAAGACCGAAAATTTTTACCAGATGCGTATTACAAAAAAATTTTATTTGGAGGCGGTCTAGGAATTGGGGCAAGTCAGTTGGACACGAGAAAAAAAAAATATTAATAATATTTTAATTGTTTTTATATTATATATATATATATATATATATATATAAAATATTATATATAATATATATATATATATATATATATATATATATATATATATATATATATATATATATATATATATATATATATATATATATATATATATATATATATATATATATATATATATATATATATATATATATATATATATATATATATATATTTTATACCAAAAGTACCAAAGAGTATCGTAATAAAATTATTTTATTATTTTCATTTAAATTTTGCAACTAATTAAATTTTAACTTTTTTGAGAATGTGGAAAACGACATAACTTATTTTAAAAAAAGGGTTTAGACTATTAATATTGTCTTTTAACGTAATTTTTTTTTATTATTAAAAATTTATTAGTATTACTTTTTCTTTTTAAAATTTAGAAAACATTTTTTTTGTATATGAACAAATAAAATTGTTAACACAAATTAAATTCAAAAATAAACATGGTCTTTATTTACGAGTGTTTGCTTTTTTTATGTATGTATGGAATAAAACCAACCTGTTTGTGACAATTTCTGTAACTCTGTTTTTATAACGACAAAAAAATTAATTATCGGATTATTAAAAATTTTGAAAAAGTTTTTTAAATGGTTTCGGTTTTTTGCTGTTTATCAAGCATCACTAACGCGCTGCTAAATTTATTTAGTAACGAATTTGCCTAAACAAATTTTTAAGTAAAACAATATTTGCTGCTAAACAAATTGGCGGTTAGAAGAAAATTGAGTATTTTGAAAGAATCCAAATAGTGAGACTTTGAGCACTTTTAAGATTATTATTTATAATTTAAATTAAAAACCGGGTTTTTTAGTTTAAACATTTTTTTTTACCGAAAAATAAAAAGTATATTACACCTCGGGGTTGAAAAGCACCTACTGCTGAAAAATTTGGTTGTTTACCTAAAATGAAAGGTAGTTAATTTTTAGTTAATAGGATTGGGGAAAATAGGGTTCCTTACAACAGGGGGTCAAAAAAGGGGATCATGATTGTCATGGCTGCGAGTAATTCACAAACTTTTCTGATATTAATTTTAAGGGTCTTACATGGTATTACATTATAATAAAAATAAAATTGAAATATACCTGGTGGTTCAATAATTATGTTTAGAAAAATTGATTTCATTGGAGCCTTTTGGGGAATCACATGTCCAAAGAAAGGGCCTATACATAAAAAGTTTATACCAACTTGAGACTACTTTTTAAAAAGTTTGTGTCATATCCAGATTTACATTTTCTCAGACACCCTGTATAGGCCTAAAATTTTGCATTTTTTCTAAAAAGGAAATGAGCCCCCCCCCACCAGACGCCATTCCTATCTACCCCAAACGAATTTATCGGAGGGTACGCTTTGGGGGCCCCTGGCTAAAAATGCGCATAATTTATTTATTCTGATTTTAATTTATTTTGGAATATTTTTGATTTTATCCTAATTTACCAATATTTATCCTGGTAGAATTATTATTATTCTAAATATTACTTTTTTTATTATATTACCTACCATATAGTAAATAATGGATTATCTAAAAAACAAATTTTTTGGAAAAAAAACTAAATTATTACAAGAGAAAAAAATGCAAAAAGGACACGAAGTGTTATCTTTAATCTAAAATGGAAAATTA
>JAHBCN010016786.1:0-19086 GCA_019359885.1 Listronotus oregonensis | reverse complement strand
CAATTTTTTTTGAACCTCCGTTTTTTTAAAATATAATATTCACGATGAAAAGTGTTTCAGTCGTTACAAAAGATACTTAGGGTATACGACCTCAAGGAACAGATTTGAAAAAAATAAAAAAAAGGAAGAAGTAGGGCGATTATTGGTAAATTTGGGGGGGGTGGTTAGTACAAGGACTTTAGGTATGATTTATCAAGGAAGGGGTTTAATGGGGGTTTAAAAGGGTCCTTTGGGCCAGAAACAAAATTTTGGTCAAAAAATAAAAAACCCCCTTTTAAAAAGTTGAAATAAAAAAGGGGAAACTTTATTTTTTTTTTTCGAAACTTCAACAGGCGGTATGTATGGGGTTTTTGGGGGGAAAATTAACCTACTTTTTTTTGGGGTGATGGGCCAGCACGGCTACCCAGGGGCAAATTTTTTGCTTAATATTGACCTGAAAAAAAAGAATTATTAATTTTCTCCCCCCAAAAGGATTTTTTTGTCTCAGAAGAATGTTTTTGGGAAAAAGGAATTTTTTTTTTTAACGGGAAAAAACACCGATCGGAAGGGAAAAACCCAAAACCCTTTTAACCAATCACCCTGTCCCCAAATCAGTGACTTTAAGGCTGTTTTGGGGGTTGGGGAGGGTTTTTAGGGTTTTTCCTAAAGACTTTAACGCTTGGGGGGATTTTTTGAAAGTTTGAAAACAATTAAAAACCATTTTGAAAAAATGGGGCCTTTTTTAAAATTCATTTATTCAAAACAGTTGCCCTGGGGCATAAATGAAGTATATTTTTGCCGGGGAAATAAAACTTTTTTTAAAAAAATGGTCAATATACTTTAAAAGAGCCATCTAAAAAAGTAAGGAGCCTGTCCCCTCTTTTGCATTAAAAGTAGGAGAATTTAATTTTTTCGCCAAAAACCCCCCAAACCCCATTTTGTCCCATTTTTTGGGTTAAAAATTTTACAAAAAGAAAAAAAAATTAAAGTTTGACACCCTGTATCTTATTTTTTTCACTTTTAATAAGGCAAGTTTCTTTAATTGCATTTTTTTTTCCCCTTAAAACTGTTTCTGTGCCCATTACTTGGGACACCCCGTATGATCCAAAATATCACTTCCTTGGATAGATCGTTTTTTGGGAAAAAATTTTATCTTAAGATAAGGCCCATTAAGGGCGTCGATGGATGAAGAGAAGGGCCCATCCCCCCTCTTCATCCATTCATCGATTTGCCCCATGAAGGGGCACTTACTATGGTCCTTTAAAAAAGCAAACCGAAAGAAAAGTTGGCGAAAAATAGAAAACGTCTAATGTCCTACTATATGTTTTTTGCTAGTATATCCACGGGTGATAAATTTTTTCCCCCTTTTTAAAACCCCCCCCTAAAAATTTTAAAAATTTTTTCATAAATAGCGAAAACAATGACATTGTCAAGGAACCAAACCACAATTAAAAAAAAAAATTAAATCGGATCAAAATTAGAAAAAATAGCATAAAAAAAGAGCAAATTTATGATTTGGTTAATTTTTCAACGTTGAAAAAAAGTAATTTAACGAATATGTCAAATTTTATGATTTATTGATTTAATGAATAAGCATACCGATATAGCTTAATAGTAATAAGAATAAAGTCTATAGTTTTTTGCATTTTGTGATGTCACCATTAAAGTCAGACATAGGGTATGCTACATAAAATATGTTTATAATTTCAACAATAATGCAATTCTCAAATAAAAAAATAGGACACTCATTTGAAATAAGAAACCACGTCTAGACTTTTGAACCACCCTGTATAGATGAAAAGAAGTTTTTTAAAAAATGTATTTAAAGAGTTAAATTTTTTACGAATTTCGTTTTTTCCAAACGTCAAATAAATAAGTTAATGGGGATTACATTTATAACCGGACACCCTGTACCTTGTAGTTTAATTGTTTCACTAACTACATTTTAGACTGAGCTTTTGACCGCATGTAAATTATTAAAGTAACTTAATTTTTTTTATCTATAATCGTAAAGAGATATTAGTTACACAGGACTAATTGAAAATTCATAGCAAAATAAGATTGCATTTTTTTCCAATAGAATACTCTGCAAATTTCATTTGTGCAATGCAACGATTTTTGTGGTATGTTTTCATATAGACTTCGGCCACAAGTGTTTATAAAAAAGTCCAACTTAGCTCAATAGTTGTCTAGAAAAAAAAAACTGATAAATTAAAATATAACTTTTCCTTAAGCAAAGCAAAGTATTGCAATTTACAGGATCTAAATAATTACACAAATATACTCATTAAACAATACTTACATTTAGGTCCGAAGCGTGACGAAAACAATATTACTAGGAATGTTTTAATTTAAACTATTTTACATCCATTGACATTGCTAATTTAGCCAAATACGCGAAATATGTAAATTAATTGAGTGAAAAGTAAAGAAACTTGATACGTTATTGCCTAAAACCAGTTCAGTATTATTTAAATTACAAAAGCAAGCAAGAAGTTATCTGCAAATTTTAGAATGGTTTAATCAGCACTCCAATCTGTTTTTCATTAAAAGCAACATTGAATACGTTTTAAATTAATTTAGGCTATAGAACACATAATAATTTTCACATTAGCGAACAAGTTGCAAAACTAGTTTAGTTTACTCTTTAAAGAATCTATTCGTATCCCACACCTAAATATATCTATATAAGCTGGTGTTACGAAAATATTTAGTAAAAAATACGAAGCTCTAATTTTTGTAAAATCTATTACGATTGCTTAGTCACATTTGCCGTTTTATTTTTATTGGATTTGTAGTAGTCTAAGAGCCGAAAAAAATCGTTCTTCACCCATCTATTAACCAGATGAAACCCATTTTTAGTTAATCTTAAGGCGCGTTTACACCAAAGTTGACAACTAAAATTTCACAAAAAATTGTTTGTAGAATACTAAAAGTTGTAAACTAAAAGTTACTTTTCTTAAATTAGAGCAACAAGTAGAAGATTTTTTGTAGAAAACTAAAAGTTGCTCTTCTCACATTTAGAGAAACAAGTGAAAAACTTGTTGCCAAAGAATTAGCGCGATATGTTAAGACAGTAGGTTTCTGTCTTCACTAGTTTTCTACAAGTTGCTTGTGCAAAGCGTGCAGCAACAAATCTTCCACTTTTAGTTGTCAACTTTCTATGATCTTTTAAAAAGGCGCGTTTACACCAAAGTTGACAACTAAAAGTTGACATAATATTGTTTGTAAAAAACTAAAAGTTGTCAACTAAAAGTTGCACTTCTCAAATTAGAGCAACAAGTGGAAGATTTTTTGTAGAAAACTAAAAGTTGCTCTTCTTAAATTTAGAGAAAAAAGTAGTTCTCTAGTTCTCCACTAGTTTTCTACATTTGCTTCCGCAAACAAATCTTCCACTTTTAGTTGTCAACTTTCTTTGATCTTTACCAACACTTCGCGGGAAACGAAAATTAAGTGAAAGATTTGTCTCTTCACAAGTGAAAAACAAATTGGCGCAACCTGTGGAAAACCTAGTGGAAGACTTTGGTGTAAACGCGGCTTTACACATAAACAAATGCATTTTGACTATATTGCCTATCAAAATATGGTCAAGACTATTTTTAGTTTAATTAACTTTAATCAACTTTTTTTTTAAACTTTGACTATGTAATTACTAAATAAATTTTGTATAGATTGAAATTTTGAACCGTACAAAACATGCCTAGCTGGTCTTGCCCGCTCATTTTTAGTCAAGATTATCTGGCAAGCAGGTGCAAACAGGTAATTTTTTATAAGTGACTATTTGAGAAAAAAGATAATTAAATATAAAACGCGTTGATATACTTTTGCCAGCGAAAAAATGTTTAAGTGACCTATTGTCAAGCTTTGAAGTTTATAACGCAGTTGCGCGAGAGAGAGAGAGAGAGAGAGAGAGAGCGAATCGCTTTATTTTATGTCATATGGAATTTTCTGTATCTTTTATAGTTTTCGAGATATTAATGATTTTCTTTAAACTTTAAAGCGTCAATATCTCAGAAACTAAAAAAGTTACGAAAAAATTTATATAACGAAAATTGTTTTACAAGGCCCTCAACTTAAGTAATATAAACTTTTCGTTTAGATGCAATACTTTTTAAGTTATAATCAAAAAACCGAATTTTCAGGATTTTTGGAAGGTATACCGCTGGAAAAAAAGCGAAAATTATTATTTTTTTAATTTTGATTTTTTTTGCAAATTTTAAGTGATTTATGATTTAAATAAATAAAATAAATTATTTATATTAAAAAAAAAACCTTAAAAATTACATTAAAAAAAATATTATTTTTTTCTCATTTGGATTGAAATTTTTGCTCAAAAACACATTTTTACTTATATATCCTTTAATGACCAGCTGGGCATGTTTTGTACGTTCAAAATTTCTACCTATACAAAATTTATTTAGTTATTACGTAGTCAAAGTTTAAAAAATATTGATAGGCAATATAGTCAAAATGCATTTGTTAATGTGTAAGATTAATAAAAAAATGGGTTTCATCCGGTTAACAGATGGGTGAAGAACGATCTCTCTTCGGCTCCTCTACTAAAGAAATGTAAAATAGCTGAAAACTATTCTGGTATATTTGCCAGAATATAGAAAATTAATTTTAATTTAATTAATTTTAAATAACAATAACATTACAAATGCAAAATTATAGTGAAAAACAACTATGTCCTAACTTTTAATATTTATTTATTTTTGTGTTTTTACAGTCAAATTCGGTTTACTTTATGGGGTATTCTGGTGTGGAGGCATGAATTTTAGGTGATTTTTAAAGTGCTGTAAAAACCAGACAATTAATATTTCTACTAGTGGGGGGGGGGGTTCAAAAAATTGGCCCGTTACCATGCCCACATTTCTCAAGTTCTACTGGACCTATTTACTTGAAATTTTTTGAAAGTCTTCTTTATAGACTAAGTCCGGGACTATCCGCATCCCAAATTTTTTTAATTTTTACTATTTTTAAAAAATTCGAAAAAGTCAAAAAAAGTGGTTCAAAAATTTTTTTTTTGGCAGCCGCCATTTTGTGAAAAAAAAATGTTTAACTTTTCCGTAGTTCTAGACATTGCGACATTACTCTACATTAAAAAATTTTTACGGCACTTTAAAATTGTAAAAAACGATCTATTTTAATACTTACTTTATGTTTAAAATGTCCAGTTTTATTTTTGGTATTTATTCCCGGTTTTGTCTTTTTTTGTATAATTTTGAGTTAAAAATTGAATTTGACATTGTGTAAATTCCGCCATCCTTTTAAGTAAGGTGGAGAAAACGAGAAGTTTGCCATTTTACATTTGTGTTTTTGGTTAGATTTTATCCACCTAATTTTGCTTTAAAAAGTATTTTGTATCAGTAAAAAAGGATTTAGGGAAAAAAGGATTTAATTTTTTCCGATTAAAATATTTAAATCGCAAAGTTTTTGAAAACCTTGATTAAACATTAATGACAAAACACTTTTTTACACTTTTATGCTGCTAATTTTTGGATACCATTATAAAAAATAGATTATATTTGTCCTTTGGTGAACTCTTTTGATAGTTGTATTAACCAGAAAAAAAAGGCATACTGTTCTGGCGCCAAAGATTGCTTTAATTGAATATTTACAGCGGAACGGATGTACTTAGCAATAAAAAGCAATAAAGACTCAACACCTTTTCTTGTCTGTGTATGCATTATGACTTTTACAATGTATCGATTATTTGTTTTCATAAGTAAATAACTTTCATTCTTGCATTGTACAAGGTGTCTTGTTTATTACCTTTATTTATTTATTTATTAAATTTATACCACTTTTCGAGCTAATATAAGATAACTATAAATATGTGATATACAAATAGCGAAAATCCATTGAGCAACATTCTTACAAGAGTACCTACAGGAGCTCTTAAAAAATGAATATTCAAGAAACCATTACACTGTTCTGTACGAAAATACTCTCCGCCAAGCAAATTTCGATAAGTTTTATATATTTAGCGCCGCTGCACACTTGCGGCTTGTTACCGTCCGGCCCCGCAGTGGCGTCGCTACGGGACCGCAAATTTGCCTGCACACATACTTGCGTTTTTGCTGCGGTTCCATATAAAACAATGGTTCGAAAAAACCTGACGGGCCCGCACGGCACCGCACGGCGCCTCAACGGGACCGGACACAAGTGTGCATCACTTGATCTTCCTGTTAGTACTACGCCAAGTCTACGTATTCTCCTTAATCTAGAAAAAGTGTGCACAATCTGATAACACCGGATATAGGGTGTCTGGCGATGTCCCCATCTACGAAACTCCAACTTCCTAAAGCTTCAAATAAAGGAGATACTCATTGAACTCCATGTAATTTAAGATTTTACCGTAGCGTATAGTCGCCGGAGGGACAGCTACTTATTGAAGGGCCATGTATACAAAAATCGTTTCCGATACTCCCCGTGTTTTCCAATGTTTCTAAAAAATATTAGATTTTCTAAACGGGCATATAAGCAGCCAGCCTCTTGTCGGAGGATCAGTATTACAGTATTCAGCAGTTGATATATAAGCGAAGCGATGCCGTTGTGATCCTGTGTGAACCATCCAAACAGTTTCTTTTTTGTATGTGGTAAGATGACACTGAAACCCCAGCAAATGAACTTGAGCCCACTTGTAAGAAAAGCGTACAAGTTATATTTCGGGTTTAAAGTTGACGATCAAGACCAAACTTGGAATCCCAAAAATTCTGCCGCACTTGCTCAAGAACCTTAGTAGGATGGCCACGGAGTAATCACACATCTATGAAGTTTAGAGTGCCATCTCAGGAAGGGCTCAATGATCTAGTTCGTGATATAGATTTTTTCAAAACAAATACACAACTGCTTGGAGCTCGTTTGCAGCAGTGGAACCTTTTACAAAAAGGTGTGAAAATTGCCAGATTTCAGAGCAGGCAGTCGATACTGGCGAATTTTTTTCAAAGACTTAGTTTACTGTCATGATATTCCAGGTTTACTAAATGAACTTGGTATTTCCTATGTATCACGGAGTGGCGACTATTTATTGACTATTCGAACACAAGTCTAAAGGTTCGCGTTAGTCATGCTGTAAATATGAAAGAAACATACCAGAACATACGCATATTACTTCAAAGCATAAAATTCGAAGATCATAAGTGGAATATATGTGCCGATGTCAAAGTTATTGCACTGCTTACAGGACGGCAGAGTGGATTCACAAAATATTTTTGTTTTTAATGCAAATGGGACAGCAAAGTCAAAAAAGAACATTATTTAGTTAAAAATTCGCCGTTACGCAAAAACATTGTGGCCGGCCAGAAAAAACGTCCTTAATGAACTTTTGGTAGATCAGCAGACAGTTTATTTATCTCTCTGCATATAAAACAAGGACTTATAAAAAATTTTCGTAAAGCCTTGGATAGAAAACGAAATGCGTTCTCTATTTGAGACGGAAATTCCCGCGTATAAGTGAAGTAAAGCTTAAAGAAGGAATGTTTTTTGGACCTTAAATAGAAAAACTTTTTAGGGGCCAAAATTTTAAAACTACACTTTTAATAAAGGAAAAAGGGCATTTGATGCCTTTAAAAATGTATGTATGTAGGTGGCAAATAAATCTCTCAGACCATTCCAGTCGTCCGAGTTGCTTCAGAATATGTGAAGTATGATACAATGACCAAACCATGATCTAAGCGACCAAGGGGAGCAGTTACTGATGCTTGGTAAGGGTGGGAACCCTAGCAAAGTAGGTAGGTTCCATAATTAAATTGGTAAGCGAGTTGCTGATTGTGAAATTTTCGGCTGCTCTGCCTTGTGTATCAGTTTTTGTAGAGCCCAGCCAGTCCTTATTATGACCATAAAAATACCCGAGAACGATTACTTTGGCCAATGAAATCTGGGAAATAATAGTGTCGATCTTTATCGAAAGGAAATCAAAGAACTCAGTGTGGGAATTGTCAGATGGGGACCGGTATATACAGCAGATGAATTTGGCAGAAGATATAAAGGTAAGTTTAAGCCAAAAAACATTAGGCCTACCCGATTCGAGGTTAGAAGCTCTAGTACAAGCCAGGTCGTTGCAAACGTAGGCACAAACACCGCCATGGGGTCGAAAAGATGAAATAAGTTCCTAACTGGAAAAAAAGGTGGTTGGTTGAAGTTTTGGGACTTATTTGGGATTCGGTAAGAAACAGTAAGTGGGGTTTGGAAGATTAAAGATAATGCTGAAAAGACTTAACGTTGGAGCCCACATAGGTATATTTGTGAATGATATAAGACTCTTCGATGGTGGCCCCCTAAATGCACCCCTCGCCCGGAGATTCGAATGAAGGGGTGTTTTACCTTCAGCATACTTTACTTTCGGGTGTGCCATCATCATTATTTTTAAATTTTATCATAGTGGAAAAGGAAAACTAAAAGAGAAAGAAAGGAGAGGAAGAAGGAAAACTGACTCACCCTCTCAAAACTCGAAACGTCTTATAAGACCTAAAAGACTTCAGGAGTCCTTTGAAGGGCAAGTGGGGTGGTACTGCCTCCGGCGAGGAAAATCTAAGGGAACGCGACAGAAATGTAATCCTCAACAAATGTAATTTTAACTGACGTCATTTTTTACAGATTATATTTTGAAAAATGATATTTTAATAACTGTCATTTCGAAAACGTGTCATTTTTAGCAGTTGGTATTTTTGACAAATGCTATTTTTGGTGAATGTTTTTTTCTATGAATTTAAAGTTTATGAACTGAACCAAAGTTGTTTTATCTAGTAAGTGAGTACATAGAACAATATTTTTTAATAAATAAATCTACCACCACAACATAGAACGCATATTTATTTCAATGTTATGTGTTACATTGTTGTAACATTTTTTAAATACATAAAATACAGCTTACCGTATAAGTACTTTTAAAAGTGATCTTTGTCAAGACTGATTTAAATATAATACTTAAACTGATTTATTTCTTTCAGACATAATACGCAATAAAAAGTTATTTTATTGTTATATGGAAATTCATGTTAACTAATGGCGGCAAGGGACTACTGCAACTAACCAATGCAATATCGATCAAGTTTTATGTGCAATACAAGACATATTTATTGTTAAGTATATTTATTTAAATGTTTTAATTAAATAAATTTTATAGGTAATAATTATTATCTGAAATAATCTCTCATACACATGTACAATTAATTTGTCACCTTCAGTTTATTAAATGTAAATGAAAATATTTTTAAATAAATATTTTTTATTTAATATATATATATATATATATATATATATATATATATATATATATATATATATATATATATATATATATATATATATATATATATATATATATATATATATATATATTACGAAAGTAACGCGACATAACGTCTTTTTATAGTTAACGCTATCTCATACCAACTTAAGAAGGTCCAAGTTCGCCCGGATTATCAAAGTGCATCTGGACTATCATTGTGGCAATGGCGCGTCCGGATTAAAAAGGTATACTGTATAGGCAAAGTTTAAAAAATAAAATATTAGTTGAGTCATTTATTGTCGTTAAAACGTTGACAATCTAGCCAATCGATTTCGAAAAGCGTAGAAAACGAGGGTAAGTTCGATTTGACCCCTGTTTGCTAATATGTGCGGGGCATAAACACAGTTTTTTTTATAGCAAATAATAAAGTAAGTATTTTTGAACATACTGTTAATATTCAAAAAAAGTAGATTGAAATTTGTAATAGTTTTGTATCCCAATTAGTTGTAGCAAAATGTTTAATTTAGGATGCATTTTATTACATATCATGTTTTTACATTTTGATTCGCATATTTTAACTTAAAATATTTACGAATAATTAGTTCCAGTAATTAGTTTACCCAAGTACCAATTAAATTTGGAAAAATAAATACTATAGTAGATGATTCAGAACATACCGTTAAAAATTTAAAGTTGGTATGGTAAATAACTCTGATGATATCTTAATTCAAATAAATATTCTTATAACCTGTGAAAAAAATTAAAAAGTTATGTCAATGGGCTTCTGAAGAATAAGATTTTAAAAATCACCCATTTTACTACTGACACTGACTCATTGACTCATCAAATTATGAAAGTTTTTTCGGGAAGTAGAAATTTGAAACGCGGTATGTAAGTGGGTTTTAGTGATGAGCAAAAAAAAAATACAAGACCGGCTAGTCTTGGGCTTTTGGGCTTGCCTTTATTTGGCTTCAAAAAAGTCTTGGTCTTGGTCTTGGTCTTGCACCACTTGGTCTTGGTCTTGGTCTTGCTGCAAGAGTCTTGCAGGTCTTGCTTTTTTTGGTAGTAATAATTTAAACTAATAAGTTATATTGAACAAAATATATTTTTTTAATAATTAAAAATAAATCAGGAAGAAAACTATATTTTCTGCAATAAAATTATAAAATATGCCAATTTTAACCTTACACATACGTTTAAATTAATTTGATTAAAAAGCATATTTTAAATGTAGGGGTAGGTGCTCAATTTTTAGTTGAATTAAACCACAACCTATTTTTATACATTTAGTGGCACATAGGAAAAACATTTTGGGGAAAAAATATTTAAATTTTGTTTCAAGAAGCATATAAAATCAAAAGAAATACAAAACTATGTACTGTGTGAGCAAAAAAAAATAAAACTTTTAATTTCAACCAGACATGAAATTTTCGTGCAAATGATTTTAATATGTAAACATTGGTTTTTGATTTAACAAAAAAAGTTATTCAAAAATCTTTTCAGTTCATGTAATCTTTTTATCTTTTAATTAGCCGTACAAAGTTTGTACAAATACTTTATAAACATTCTGTATATACAAGGTGGCTCAATACTGTGACAAAGCTCAATATCTTCAAAACCCGTTCGTCATGGTGAAAAACTGAATACGAAAAAATTATAGAAAAAAAGGACGTAAAATGTGGATTTTTTTTCTATTCCAGGTTTTCCAGAATCCACTGCCACTCAAGAAAACTCCCTTAATTTTAGCTTTTAACCTAAAATATAAAATTTATGACAAAAAATCCATTTAAAAAAATCAGCAACCTGTATATTATCCTGTAAAATTGTTAAACTGTCACATAGAAGCAATGTCAACGTAGAATGGTTTTTAAATATAATTTTCGGTTTTAATGAAAATTACGTCATTATTTACGTCAAAACCGGAAGTGCTATTTAAAATCCATTTGTATAAAAAAATTTTCTATTGACATAAAAAATAGATTTTTTAATAATTCCTCACTTTTACATTTATATCTTATTTTTCAGAAGCAATCTAATGGTGCACTTCTTACAGTGTAAAACAGAAATAATGTTTTTTAGATTTTGAAAAATTTTGATCCACCCTGTAAGTGGCAGTTAGCTAATTTAAAAAAAAGGAATATGAAAGTTATTTTCAGCTTCTATAACTTTTGTACCCTAGCTTTCTTTGCCGTGAACAGTTTCGAGATATCGTGCTTGGTCGGACCATTAAGTCCAATCCTATTTATTTTTGAAACATGTTATTAAATTTACTCAAATCGTTGTTAAAGAACTTATTAAATAACAAAGTGATCCATTTAATATTATTTTATTAAAGAAACCTGTAACTCATTAAATAATGGCCTTTTTTGGCAGTTCTCGAAACATTTTTTGTCATTTCTGTATGAAATACCTTTGTAATTGAATAAAAAAAATTAATATTATAATATTTAAAAAAAGTTGCAGAAGTGCAAGAGTCTTGCAGGTCGGTCTTGGTCTTGCATACCCCGGTCTTGGTCTTGGTTCAAGGGGAAAAGGGGTCTTGGTCTTGGTCCGGTCTTGGTCTTGCTGCAAGACCAAGACAAACCCAAACCAAGACCGGTCTCGCTCATCACTAGTGGGTTTTAACTACAACCGTGCGGTAAGTAGAACACACAACAGTTTAAAAAACCACGGCTGTAGATAAAATAGTGTATACCTACATCTCGTGCGGTAATGGTTTTCAGCGATCTTATATAATTGCAAACTTTACTTGCGTGCGCTAAAAACCTGGTTACCGCACTTGTTATATAATATACTATTAGGAATAATTCTGAACACTGAACAGTGCCGGTAATATAGTATATTTAGAGGGTATTTTGTAAGTTTGCTATCTGATTGAACCTGAGTTTTTGTGGTCATAATTGTCTTACAATTTAAAATGCAGGCAGAATTTTATTCACTAAACAAAGAAAATTGCTACATTTTACCTATCAGACCCCAAACCCCAAAACCCCATTCTGCTCAGAAAAATGTTAATCATGCTAATGATGGTACATTATGACTTTTGGATTAATCAAAAAGACCTATTGTTTGATTTTTTTTAATTTAACTAAGATACTCTCTAGCCCAGTAACTGTAGACCTGTAAGTACCCAAAGCTGTAAATAAATCTGTACAGTTTTTATTTGTGGCGCAATTCTTAGGTCTTCGCAGATACTTTCGAGCAAGCAAAAGAACCTGGTGAAAATGGCCCTCCAAAATCCCAAAAATGAGTTTCCCGCGAATATCTGTCAAAAGATCCGAATTAGAGAATTTTTGTTTAGACAAAAAATGAAGATCAACTTGAAATCTACAAAAATAGTCCTAACCATTTTTATCGCAAAACCAATATGTTTCGCAAAAAAAGGCCGTCGAAAAAACCATAACATTTCCCCACTGGACAGATTTTCAAACTCCCGGGAAAAAGGCTAAAAAAGCAGATGGGCAAACCAATTTTTTATTAAAACGCAAGAAAGATGGTAAACAAATTTTCTGGGATCATCTGGAACACTTGCTAAAAATCTCATTATAAAAAAAAAGTTAAAAAAAACCATTTTTTTTTAAAACCAATAAATTAATGAGATACTTTAAAATATTTGAAAAAAAACTTTGACCGCTTTTTAATATTTAGAAAAATCAAAATGGAAATCATAGAATGATAGGTACCGGGTTTTTTCCCCTTCCGATGAACGAATGATTAAAAAAAATACATTTTTGTCCGAGTAATGGAACAATTCTCCGCCCTTATAATGAATCCATGAAGATAGCGGCATCCCTAGCTGGCGATAGCTGAAATGGGGGATTTTTGGGCCCCGTTATCTCAAAACTTCATTTTCAAAAAAAAAAAAAGGACCATTTTGTAGACCAAGGCTTTCTTTTTTTGTCAGAAAACAAAAAATATTCCCCAATTTCCCCTTTTTTGGGCAAAATTTTGCGGGAAACCCTTTTTTGGGGAAAAAGGGGCCTTTTTAAAACCCCTTTTCCTATTTTAAAAGTTTTAAAAATGTGAGATTTTCATGTGGTGACAAAAATAAAATCTGAGTAAGGAAAAAAAGAAATTTTAAGAAATTATGGCAATTTGAGGTATTTAAGTTATCCCTTTCCCGGGGATTCTCTGCACATTTTATCTTTTTAAACACAAAAATTGTACTTTTGGAAAAGTGAAAATTTTTAATTCATTTTTTTTTTTTACGGTTGAGTCGCTTTAAATTACTTATTACGTTTAAAATTTAAAGATTTTCTTATAAAAAACATATATAAAATTTGGGGTTTTGGTTAAATACCAAAACAACTAGCACCTGTACATTTTTGAGTTCTTTTGATTTTTTAATAAAGATAAAAACAATATATTTCTTTTAATAATTTTTAAAAAGGTCAGGGCTGACATATGAGACCCCGACTCTAATTAGTACCCATTACAAATATCAATTTGTTATGTTTACTCTTTTGCAATGCATTTCAAGGTCTTTACCTAAATTAATTCGGACATTTATTTTACCGAAAGGAATGTGACAAACTTGGCGCCATTTTCTGCATTAATCCCAGGGTTAAAATTTTATCCTTCACATGCTTTGCTAGGTTGTTTGGGGTCTGACGTTAGTTGCTAATTTAAATAATAGAATAGATTGTGTTTTAATTTTATGAAATTTTCCCTATACAGTTATTCAAAAGTATTAAAATGTGTTTTAAAACAAATTAACAAATTAAAATGTTTAATTTCAATAATACAAACATCTTGGACTTCCATTGTCTCTATTTGTTAATTGATACATATCGTTTCGGTCGGTGATGAATTTCCAATCGTTTTTAAGGGATAAGTAAAAACTATTCTTAAAAGCTACGACTTATATACTATCCGTTGTTCACCAAAGCTTGACTAATTTTTTACGTTTTAGTAATGGCTGCCAGATATTTGAAATTTCGATACTAGACTTGCTAAATACATTTTGGTTGTTTACAGCTTCTTTAAATTTTCTTTTCTTCCAGTGGATTTCTTTATAAATCATTTTTGCTTTCGACCATTGTATGCGGTGTTGTTTTGACCATGCGTGTTCGGCAATTCCTAACTTCGACGTTTCACCTTGTTCCGTATATTTTTTGTGTTCTTTAATTCTAATTTCGAGTGGTCTTTTTGTTCCTCCGATGTATACCTTACCACATTCACAAAAAATTTGGTAGATACAGTCATTATTTTAAATATTGTCTCGTCTTTGTAAGAATACTTCTTAAAGTGGTTTGGGATTCAAATGCCGTTTTAATATTCTACTTATTCGTGATTCCGCGGATCTTTTCCGAAGTACCTTTAATATACTGAATTTTCATACATATTTGGTCCTGTGAAGTCTTCTTCAAGTTAGAGTTTTTTTTTGTCTTATTTTAATATTTGTTAACTTCTCTCAATGTAGCCGTTTTGCTTAGTCCTGGTTATTTTACATTTTATCTTGCAGGTTCTTACAGTTAAAAGGTCAATGGTGGTTATTTGAGTACATATTTGATCCCTTGTTTCGTTAGAGTCATTAGAATTTTGTTATAAATATTGTCCAGTATGGGTAGGTTTTCTGTATACCGAGGTTTGTATATATGTCTAATGTATTTCGTTTGACTAAGGCTGGTCGTCAACTGGAAGCAAAAACAAGCGGCTACGAGCTTACGCGACACGAGCGTCAACAAGCGGCTATGTGCTGCAGATCCCAACTATTCTTTTTAATAGTACCCTCGTCCATTCAAGCAACTTTGAGAGGGCGGCTGGGTAAACTTACTTGCGCGGCAAATCCCCTCAGGATGGGATTTTTGCTCGTAGCCGCGCGATTTTTTTATATTTAGTCAGCGAACATTAGTCAGCTAGGTTGCTTTGGTTATTTTTTTATATAGTTTTGAAATTTTTTTGCGAGGGTAAAAATGAAAGAGACTGACAAACTTATTATCGCGGTCCATTCGTATTCCGCTCTCGTCTTTTTTGGACTCTTTGACGCCTTATCAAACTGTAATAAGGAATTTCTAAGAAAAAACAATCTTCTGCATCCATTTTAAATTGCAATAATAAACACAAAACGAAAGAAACACAATGAAAGCAAACTTGTATACTCTGCTTCGCTACTTTGTCGCTACTGAACAGGTAAACAGCCGCCGCCAGGGACGACCCCTGTAGCACGAAATCGCTTGTCAAGGTGCGTCCAGACTTGTGAAAAAACTCCGTATCGTATCGCCGTGGCAATCTCGTCGCGTATAGTCGGGGCGGCCCCCTAACTCCAATCCGTGACATCGACGCGTTTACAGCGTGTCATCCAACCGTTCCATGCGTTGTGGTTTTTTGGCGTCGCATAAAGGATTGACACGCCGTTTGGTACGGCAAGTCTGAACGGGAAGGGGGATCTGATTCGTTTTCTTTTCGTGTCATTTACATTTGTTCAACCTACGAGGTAGGTGTTTAATTTTTTGGGGCCCTTTTTACTTGACAGTGCTTATTGATCGATAGGGGTTGGGGCACAGGGGGGCATTTAAAAAATTTATCCAGTTTTATAGGGAAGAAGAAATTTATAGGACAGCAAAAATCAACATTATTATAACAAAATTAATGGAATGCATGAAGGTTCCACAAAACCCACTGCACAAAGGAACGCTTTTGCCCTTCCATCCCCGCAGGAAAATTTGCGCTTCCCATATTCTGAAAGTTGAAGAGCCGTTGTTAGCTCTTTGACCTTAACCCCTTGTTTTCGTTTGGGGGAGTGGCATCTTAAACGTCAAGAAAAAGGGAAAAACCAAAAGTTGCCCCTTTTTCCTTGTGAATTTACAAAAAGGGGAGGCAATTTAGATGTTTTAAGAAACTTTTAAGCTCTTTGTTATAACCTCTCCAACTCTCCATACAATAAAAGTATCGTCAACATATCTTACAAGCAAGTGATTGTCTTCACCATGTTAGAGGTTATAGGCTCAAAAAATGTTTTACTTACAGTAAAAGATTTACTGTTTATTTATTTTGGTTTTTTAAGTTTTTTCTAAAATTAAATTAAAAACTTATGCATACGTATAAGTAGTTACATTATTTGTTTTATATTGTCATGATATATAATACAAATCCACAATTTAATCATTTACTTATCCAAAATTTTGTAAATAGGTACCCAGTTGTAAAGATGCATATAGAATCTAAGTTTTTACAAATATTTATATATCAAAATTGTTTTTAAAAACTAAAGGCTCAAAATTTGCAGAGAACACCAATGGGAAAACGCTAATCGTTTTAATGATCAAGTACAGTCTAATACAATCTATTTTAAAATTTACTTATTTTACCAAATAACTTTAGACTTTTACAGGTAAAAGCTGAAAATAAGTCTTGTCCGGTTAAAGTAAAAAAATCAATTACTAACGTGTAAGTAAAATGAAGCAAAAGCTGAAACTGATAAATGTAAAATTTTTATTCGGTAATTTACTTTATAGCAGAACTGGTAATTTTCTTTAATATTTCTTTTAAAACCGTGCAAAATCATTTAATATTCGTTAAAATAATACCACTTAAGCTACTTTTTTTCTGAAATTTTATTTAAAATATGTTTTATCTTTGTTAGATATACATACATAGCATAAAAAAAAATGTTTGTTTTTTGGAAACTTTTTCCAAATTTTTTTTTTTAAACAAGAAAATTCACTAATTACACAACATCTTACTCTTCTGTTGTAAATTTTTGGGTTACCATAATTATTGCAATTTACATATAATAAATGAGTAATCAATTCAGTAAAAATAATATTTATTTCCCACCCATGTGGTAGACTGAAAAAATTTAAAAACCAAAAAAAATTAACAAAGCAATCAGAAAATCACACAGCATTAACAAAATAGACACATACATAATAGAGGAGGAGCCTTTTTTTTTTATTTTATGATTCTTCCACCACACAAATAATACCTTAAAGGGGGCTGCTAATTAATTTTATTGAAGTCTACTATTACTCTTGGTGAATTAATAATTTTTGGCATTGCAGCACCAATGTAGTATTTAAAAGTCTATAAAAATAGATTTCGCATACCAATAAGTAAAAGGGGGAATCTATAAAATTAGTTACCAGTAATAATATGTTTTTTTTAAAAGGGGAGATAGAAGTAATCCTTCCTTTTCCCATGGGAAAGCTAAAAAAAGGGTTGAAATTATTAGGGGTATATATAGCACTGGAAAAAAAAAGGGCCCTTTTTGGGTAGGTTTTTTTTTTCCTGCATGGATTTACCTGAAATTTTTACAGAGGGTAGGGAAAAACTCAAGGATCAAAGTTTATATCATGCCAAGGTGTGCTTTTATCCTGGGGGTGGTTGCCACCCCATCTTGGGGGTGGAATTTTTTTTTACATTTTAACTACAGAAATCGATAAAGAAAGTAATTTTAAGTAAAAAATGTTTATTTTTTTCGTAAAACTAATATTTTTGAGTTATTCGCGATTGAAAGTAAAAGTTTTTTGACGAAAAAATCGACGTTTTTAATGGGGTTTTCACGAATAACTCTAAAATTATGCATTTTATCAAAAAAAAAAAATGTAGAGAGCAAAATTGTTTTTTTTTTAATTTCTCTACAACCAATACAAACCGAGCTACGGCTTGTTAATGGTTAGCTTTTGTTTGTCAAATATTAAATTTGAAAGATTCAAAGTCAAATAGCGGGAAAAGTTTGCATTTTTCAAGGAAAATATATAAGGTCTTTTTTAAAGTATATAATAGGACCTTTTTTTTAAAAAAAAAAAAAAAGTTTTTAGCATG
Source organism: Listronotus oregonensis (assembly GCA_019359885.1). NCBI lineage: Eukaryota > Metazoa > Arthropoda > Insecta > Coleoptera > Curculionidae > Listronotus > Listronotus oregonensis. Next base: position 1,106 of record JAHBCN010016786.1, on the reverse strand, counting down.
AAAATTGAGCGAGTTATGCTAAAAATAAGGTTAGGGACCGACCTTACAGACAGCAAACAGGACTGTGTTTTGGAGACAATAAACTGAACAAGATTTTTGGCGCCCCAATACAAAATAAGTTTAAGGTCTTGTCAGAGAGACATCCGCATTGACCTTTGCTTGGTTTCCAAGTCAGGCTTATTGAACTATCTTCAGCAAAACTATGAATGGGATTGATTGTGGAATTATTAAGAAACAGAGTGGGTGTCAGTACTGAGCCCTGGGGCACCCCAGTATTAATTGGATAGAAGCTGGAAGAATGACCATCTACAATAACTGGTATAATTTTTTTCTACCAAAAGATCATTAAAAATAACCCCCTAATTCCCCCCTTAATTAATTCTTTTTATATATGTATTATTAATACAGTCTAGAAGTTTAATCCAAATAAAATGCTTAATTTTAGAAAAATTGGAGCTTAAAGTGAAAAACGATTTTCCGCAATTTCGTCAAAATAGCCATTTTCGTCAAAATAACTCCAACAATACTGGGGATACGAAAAAAAAGCTGAAATACCGAATTATAGGTTTTTTGATAACAAAGACTTTTCATTACATATATTTTTCTGTACAATTAATATTTGGCCAGATATGGCCGTTTTAAGCCTTTATTTGCGAGCGAACACCATCTTATTCTAGCCCTTTAAACTTATCCCATTTTAAAACTAAAGGATTAAAAAGGATTTAATTTACATTGCCTTGTAGCTCTTAAAAAACCCTACAAAGTTATTTTCAAACAAACTTTCTATCATTAAAACTAAAGGAGCTATGTATAAAAAACCAATCAACTTTTTTTTTTGAAAAAATCAAATAGCCCACTTCGGAGCAAAAAAATTTTTTAGAACCGGTATACTTTATACTTTTACCGGTATAATTTTTTTTATGAATTCTACTTTCTTTTCCTATTTATATCTATTATATTGGTTTATAAGAATTGTTGTAAGGGGTGGTTTTTTAAAGGGTTGAAAATTTGAAAAAAGAAATTTAAAATTTCACAGAATATTTTTTAAATTTTTTAAAACTGTCGTATTAATTTTTTTTGGGGGGGAAAAAATTTTTTTTTGTTTT
>JAHBCN010016785.1:0-19021 GCA_019359885.1 Listronotus oregonensis | reverse complement strand
AAAAAATTTTTCTTTTTTTTATTATATACTAAGTGACATAAAAAAATTTTGTAAAATTTTTGCTCTAAAAAGTATAATAAAAAATTTTGAAAACATTCTGTGCCTATTTTTTTGTAAGGGCTTTTTTATCATATCAGGATCAATATAAACGTGTTTATTTAATATTCAGTGATTTTTCCGTGTTGGATTTATTCAGTTTCTTTGTTTTATTCTGTTTCACTGCAATATCATACCTAGAGTTCGCAGACGCGCTTATTTCCTTAACTTTTCGAGTTTGAGAGAGATCAGATAATCGGGTTGTGAAGCCCGTTTTTTTTTAAAAAAATCGTAATGGGTGAATCGAAACAATACTGTAATAATTTTTGGAGCGGGGTTTCCCAAGAAGGCCAACCAACAGTAAGAGGTACTGAACGTCAAAGACAGTAAGAAGGAAACGGGGAAAGACGGAATCCCCAATTCCCCCATATTCATCGCACTATGTGTGTTATGGTACGGGGTGCCATTGCTTACGGCAGCAGGTCACGATTAGTGTTCATTCAGGATGACTGCTCAGCGCTTTTCCACGAGGTTTTACAACCACATCTGTTCCCTTTTGGTTAGTTGTTTTTTTTTAGCGGTTTAAAATAAACCTTATGTTGCACGTGTTAGTTTGGACTTTTGGAATCGTCCGGGGTAAATCTACCAGTGGCCTCCGATCTTAGTTTTTCCCCTCAACGAATATGTATGGGATATGAAAAGTTAAAATTTTACCCACCCTCTACAAACGTTAGAGTCGAAACCAAATTCAAGTGGCCTGGAATACGAGTTGGATATCTCAGCTTTTTGCGAAGTTTCAAGTTCAAATTTAAAACTTTTTTTATCAGTGACCTAAAAATTGTAAAATTTGCTCAAAATTAGGCCTCCTACTCAATGTTGCTTTTTCTAGTCATTGTTTTCACAAAATTCACTTTTTTTTTTGCCAATTAAGTGTATCTTAAAACGGTGGTAGTTTTTTTTTTTTTCTGTTTCGGCAATCTGCGAGCTCATAGGGGTCAATGGGGGAAAGCACAGTCAGTCCCATCCCCCCGGGCAGGGACCAGGGGCCCCTTTTTATAAATTTTTTGGCGGATCCCAAAAAGAGTTTTTTAAAATATTATACTGTGAAATATCGCAACGCCACGTAGCTCATGTCTTAATTTGATGCAGGGGAAAAATTTTCCCCCAAATTTTCGAGTGAAACCAATTTTTCAAACTTAAAAAGCCGGTTCTACTAGTTGATGGGAAAACTGTGGTTGGTTTGAAATAATTTATTATGTTAAAAAAAAAATTATTTGGTTTTTTCCAGAAAAAGATGTTTATTTTTTTTAAAAATTTATTTTTTTTTTGGTTTTTTGGAAAACAAAATTTCTCTCCAATAATAGTAAAACAAAAAACATGAAAAGACAAAAAAGGGGTTTTAAATTTTTATAAAATTGAATTTTTTAAAAAAACTATAATAAAAAATTATTTTTTTGAAATTATATGAAAATAGAAAAATTTACTTAAAAATTTAACGGTTATAAGATATATATGTTATTTCAAACTTATTGGTTATCGACCGGGTTTTTAAATAAATTATTTGATTATATTACTTAAAACAGATAAGAAACAAAAAAAATTTTTTTTTTAATTGACATTGATTTAATGATTTTTTTAGTTACTGGAAAAATTTAAAGTGTAGGTCCTTTAATATTTAAAAAATATGTATAAAAAAGTAAAAAAACTTTTTAAATAGATGGTTTTTTTAGATTTTTTGATTTCTGGGAATTAAATTAAAAAAAAAAATTTTTGGCTTTTCCCCAAAAAAGTTTTTTTTTTTATTTTTTTAAAAAATTATATTTTTTTTTTAAATTTATTATGGAGAGCTAGTTCCCCACAAAAAGGGAAAAAAAACATGAAAAGACAAAAAACGTTTAATTTTTATAAAAATTTATTTTTTTAATACTATAATAAAATAATTATTTTTATGAGATTATATAAAAAGGAAAAAAAAACTTACTTGAAAACATTGGAAACCCGTTATAAGATACATTTTATTTTAAATTTTTGGTTATTACGGACGGTTAGCACATAAATTTTTGATTATATTACTTAAAACAGATAAGAAAAAAAAATTTGTTTTTTCGACATTGTTTTTGTATGATTTTTTTAAAAAAATATTACTGGTGAAGGTACACGTTTAGGTCCTTTAATTTTAAAAAAAATTGTAAAAAAAAAAAAAAAAAAAAAAAAAAATTTTTAGCCCTATTATGGTTTTTTAAGTTTATATTGATTTCGGGAGTAAAATTAAAAAAAATTTTTGGCTTTCCCAAAAGGAATAAAGATTTTATATATTTTTTAAAAAAATTATTTTTTTTTATTTTGGAACTGCTCCCTCGCAAAAATGAAAAAAAAACATGAAAAAAAAAAAAAGGTTTAATTTTTTTAAAAAATTAATTTTTTTTAATACTAAATAAAAAATTATTTTTATAAATTATATGAAAAAAAAAATATTATTAAAATTTTTAACCATAAGATATATATTTATTTCAAACTTTTTTATAGGACGGGTGTAGCACAAAATTTTTTTTATATTTTAAAACAGATAAGAAAAAAAAAAATTGTGTTTTATTAATTGACATTGACTTCTAATTTTTTTTTAAAAAAATAGTTACGGGAAAAAGGTACACGTGAAAATTTTTAATTTTAAAAAATATTAAAAAAAGTAAAAAAATTTTTTTAATATAGATATTTTTATAGATTATTTTGTTTCGGGAATTAAAAAAAAAAAATTTTTTTTTTAAAAAAATTTTTTAAATTTTTAAAAAATTATTTTTTTTATAGATATTTTTGGGAAAGGCCCTCCCAAAAAGAAAAAAAAACATGAAAAAAACATAAAAACGTTTAACTTTATAAAATTGATTTTTTTTAAGTACTATAATAAAAAAATTTATTTTTAAATTAAAAAAAAAAATAAATTTTTTGAAAACTTCCCCCGTTATAAGATACATATTTATTTTAAATTTATTGTTATTATTATCGTCAATAACCAATAAATTTAAAAAAAATTTTATTTATCGGGTTTAACATTTTAAGTTTTTTTTTATATAATCTCATAAAAATAATTATTTTATTATAGTACTTAAAAAAATAAATTTTATAAAAAGAATTAAACTTTTATGTCTTTTCATGTTTTTGTTACTTTATTGGAGCTTATCCATAAAAATCTATAAAAAAATTATTTTTAAAAATAATATATAAAAATCTTTATTCTGGAGAAAACCAAATAATTCTTTTTTTAATATTCCCAGAAATAAAAATAATCTATAAAAACCAAATCTATTTGGTAAAAGTTTTTATTTATTTTTATACATTTTTTTAAATATTAAAGGTATACATTTTCCTTTACCAGTAACTTTTTTTTTAAAAAATCATTAAAGTCAATTCAATTAATAAAAAAATTTTTGTTTCTTATTTTTTAAAATATAATCAAATAATTTTATTTACCCCGTGGGAAAAAATTTGAAGTAACATATTTTTCTTATAACGCGTTCAATTTTTCAAGTAGTATATTTTTATTTTCATATAATTTCAAAAAATAATTATTTTATTATAGTACTTAAAACATTAATTTTATAAAGAATTAAACCTTTTTTTCTTTTTTTTACTATTATTGCGAACAATTTTCTCCCAAAATAATCTAAAAAAATTTTAAAAAATATATAAACATTTTTATTCTGGAAAACAAATAATTTTTTTTTATTTAAAATCAATATAAATTTATAAAAAACCTCTATATTAAAAGTTTTATTTTTTTTTAAAAATATTTTTAAAATATTAAGAATTTTAAAATTTTCCCAAAAATAATTTATTTTTAAAAAAAGTCATATCAGAAGTCAATGTCGGTTAACAAAACACAATTTTTTAGTTTCTTATCTTTTTAAGTAATATAATCAAATAATTTATGCCCCCTCATCCCGTCAAAACCAAAAATTTAAAAATTAATATATTTTTATAAGGGTTTTGAAATGTTTTAAGTAAGTTTATTTTCCTTTTTTATATTCTCATAAAAATAATTAATTATAGTACTTAAAACAAATCAATTTTAAAAGGGTTTTTATGTTTTTCATGTTTTTTGTTTATTGTTGAAACTAACAATTTTTAATAATATCATAAAAAAGTATAATTTTAAAATAATAAAATCTTATTCTGGAGAAAAGCCAAATAATTCTTTTTTTTAATTTGATTTTTAGAAATAAAAAATAATCTAAAAAATATCTAGGTAAAAAGTTTTATTTACTTTTTTCATTTTTAAATTTAAATCCTGTACTTTACCAGTAAACTATTTTTTAAAATTCATGTCAGAATCAATGTCAATTAATAAAACACAATTTTTTAGTTTCTTATCTGTTTTAAGTAATATAATCAAATAATTTATTTAAACACCTCCGTCGATAACCAATAAGTTTGAAATAACCCCAATAAACCCGTTGCCAATTTTCAAATGTATTTTTTATTTTCATATAATTTCATAAAAAAAATTTTATTTTATTTGTTTAAAACAATTCAATTTTAAAAAATTAAACCTTTTATGTCTTTTCATTTTTTTGTTACTTTATTGCGAGAGCAGATTAGTTCTCCATAATAATCTCTAAAAAAAGTATAATTTTAAAATAATATATAAACATCTTTATTCTGGAGAAAAAAAAAATTTTCTTTAATTTGATCTCCCAGAAATCAATATAAACTATAAAAAATTTATTATGTATCACGTAAATATAAATAGAGCAAGTGCAAGTTCATCAAAATAATCTTCGAGTCGGATTCTGTTTAAAAAGGGGTGTAAAGATAATCTATTAAAAATCTTTGGGGCCGGAAATCTAGATCTAAACATATTTGACTCATTGTCTTATATTTTGATCATTTCTTAAATATATAATTTTGTTAAAACCTAGAGATTTTTTTTAAATTTAATTCCCACTATTTTTGTTTTAATTTATTCAACACTCGTTTATATGTTGTCATTAAAAAGCCTCTAAAATTATTGTTAATTAGGAAAATTTTAAAAATAAATTGCTCTTTTGGCTTTTGGAATTTGTAGGAATATTATGATCAAATACTTTCCAATAAAACCTAGTCAGACAATCCATGCAGGCTATCGGCATGCCGATCCGGGTGCTTCTTTTCCTTCAAAAATATGAAATTAGGTACCATGGGCATTTAACGGTAAAATAATAAAAAAAACATAAAAAGGTCAAGTAGCCAGTCCCAGTCATAAACGTTTTCACTGAGACCGCGACTTTGAGTTTTTTTTGTATATTTTTTATATATTTTATATTTTATTAAATAACAGGTCTCTCTAAGAAAAATTAACGATTTTTTCTAAACGGCTTTATTTGATTGGGTAGATAATAAACTCCGCCGGTTGTTCTGCCTAGCTGTGCTATTTCAGTGGACACCATATTTAGATAAACTATAATTAATAATCACCAAAAAGCATATTCAGCTTGCTTTTATTATATTTATTATACTCTTTGATTTTCTAAAGTGTTCTTCCATTTCCAGGCTTATTTTTTTTACATTAAGCAGATTATGTGATTTTATTTTAGTTACAACTGGCTTAAAAAAAGCCTTTTTAACAAACATGTTAAGCTTTTTGCTTTTTAAAAACCTTTTATGTTAATTTGTTGCAGCCAAGGGTACTTTTTAAACTAAAATTTTATCATTTTATTTTATTAAATTTGAACGTGAAAGCCTTTGTTTAAATAACAAAATGTGTGTTTCTAAAGGTTTTAATCTTTTATTAGAACTAGCTTGAAAAGACCTTTTAAAATTTAGTTTTTATATGTCTACGCTTGATATACTTGCATTTTGCATGACAGTCTTGACTAAAAATATTTTTATGACAAAGTACAAAGGTATAATTCTTAAGGCAGTTTAATTTTTTAAAATGGAAATTTAACAATAAAAATATTAGACTTTTTATGGAGACCAAATACAGTATATTTTATTATATCGGATGCTTAAAATTAATAAAAAAGTTTACAAGATTCCAGTAAAGGGCGCAAATGTTATTGACGCAAATTTTAAATGCAGAAAAATATTTATATAATAACTTTTTCCTATATTTTAACGGCACTTTTTAACATTTTATTCCACATTTTTTGCCGCCAAAACAATTGGCAAGGTGCCAAGTATATGGTGGGCACAGCTGAATCGATTGCAATCGATAAAAATCATGGTTGATTTAAATGTAAACTATTAGATAAAAATAATAAAAATGGTGCATAATAGTTTTTGCGTGCTTAAATGTCAGAATACAGGCAGAAATAGTTACTGCAAATTAAATGCATTTCCACCTGCTAGTTGGAATTTAGAAAAAACGTCAAAATGGATCTATGCAGTTAAAACAAAAAAGTAAATAGCCGAATGACGTTCGGGTTTCGAGGTTAGGCGAACTTTCAAATTTGACGTAACAAGAAGAAAAACTTATCCTTTCTTGCCGTGTAGCGTTTATTCCCGCCCTTTCCGAAATTTTTTTTATGATTTGCAAGGGTTTGGAAAATGATTTTCACTTATCGGACCAAATCCGATTTTTTGCTAAAGTTAATAAAAAAACTATTTATCAATTGAAAATAAATTATTATTTTTAAAAAAACCTGTTTGATATGCTACATTTTTAAAAAAAAAAATTTTTTTTAAATTTTTTATACTGACATTTGTAATGTTATTTAACTGTCATTTGCGTTGATTACCTTATTTCCCAAAAATAAGGTCGAGTTTGATTCTACAAAACTGGAAGAACTTTTTTTTTAATAAAAACACACTTTTTATACTTACTTTCTAAGCTTTTTAAAAATTTTTTATTCACATTGATAGTGTACTTCACTTTTACAGTGCTGAACAGGTTTATATGTATATATTAATTTACAAAACATTAATAAATATTATAAGTAATCTTTCACCTCTCCCATGTCTTTGAAGCATGATTTAATGCAGCAGTCAGATTCGTTGTCATCCCGCACGGTGCCAATAGTTACGTGGACAGTGTCAAAATTTTTCCTTTAGAATATTTGACCTGCGCAACTGATTTGCAAAAAACTTTTTTAAATATCTCAAAAATTTAAAAAAATATTTTAAACTCTTTTGACCACCATGTATACGTATATCATTTTCAGGATGAAAACGATATTCTTACCGAATTATACGTAATTTACAATATTTTATTAACAACCATTTGCAATATTTCATTAAAGGTAAGTTTTTTAATAAAAATAAAGTACAATATAAAGTACGTTGGCCAATACACCAGTTTGTAAGGCCATCATACCAAAATAAAAATATATATATGTACAGTTCTTTTCAGACGTTTTAGTAATATAGTAATAGTAAAATATTTTTATCTGCTAACTGGATCTACTAAGGATATTTTTTTAAATTTATAAATATTTTTTGTTGGATGAGCAACAACCAATTATAATAAGTAAGCAATAAAAAATAAATTTAATTTAAAAGAATACAAAAATACAGCCAATATGCAGATAGATCGCCATTATGTATTTTCCTTTTTATTCGGGTTTCTAAGTACACTTTCTGCGATCATGTTTTAATCACAAAGACTCAGTCGCAAAGACACTAACACTAAACAAAACTTCATTTATAAAAAACAGGGTAAAGGAAAACGGTTTTCTTAAAAACAGAACCTAAATATTTAACTTATAAAATCTAGGTCCAAAATTTTAGGCCACAACAACCCTGATATAATTAATTTAAGCCATCATTTAAAATCTGATATTATATTACTATTGGCCCCTTATTAAAATTAAATAATCCCTATCGGTGAATAGCAGTTTTATCCAACAAATATGTATTCATTACGAGAAAAGCTATTTAACTTTAAAATATATTAAAACGCACGAAAATAAGCTAACTTTTAATGAATAAAGCTAGAACTCACTTATAAATGAAATAAATACCCATGGGTAAAACTGCAAAGCATCTTTAAGCACGAGAATTTATTAATGTTTTAAAAAGTCTATTTTTTGGGCCCCGAATTTAACTTTTAGGCTGCTATATTTTGAAAAAGGTTTAATTTATTACCCCGAAATTAAAAAATGCATAACTTTTAATTGACAGGTGTCACTGTTAGGTTGTAAAAGTAAAACTAATATTCCTTAATACCATAAGTAATATAGTTATTAAGGTATCAAGGGTATTATAAGGATAATACCGCTTGAGGTCGATGGTGTGTTTACGTTGACCGGAAGCGTTATTACCCTTAATACCAGTGGTGCCTTCAACGTTTAATGTCCGACTAAATATTCTTTATATGAAAAAAAATTTGAAAGTATTAGTTTAAACCAAATCAAGTACTAGCATTTACCTGGAAAAATTGCCGAAACGTAATTGTGGTAACCATGGTTGTAAGTTATTTGTCAATAAGACAGCACATAAAAAATAATTTTGCGATTGAGGCATAAAAATGTCCGAAGTAGTGGAGATTACCCATCTACCCCAAAAATATTTTAGTGAAAGCTGCTTAAGCTGAGCATGCGCTTGTGCCAAAAAAAAACTAGGCGGATTTACGAGAAAGAATATTTCCATTTGAGGCCTGGCTGACGGAACACTGCGTGGACCGTGTGGACGAAACCGTTTTGATGGCTTATTTTCAAGATGTGTCAGAGTCATATTCTCCAAATTCCCTTTGGACAAAGTTTTTAATGTTACGTAAAGAATTAATAGTTCATAAGACGATAAGAAGTAATGAAAAGTTGATTTCTCTGCAACAGTTCCTAAAGCAACTTGGGAGAAATTATCAGCCTAAAAAGTCGAAGGTTCATTCTGATGCGGGAGGTAGTTCCGAGAGCTTAATGAGGTTAGGAGGCTGGAAAAGTTCTTCGGTAGTACGAGGGTACGTGGATGATAGTGAAAGCTCCAAAATGGCTAATGCTTCCCTTGTAGTTGGAAAAAGTATTACTTCAAGTAACACAGCAACTGCGGTGGGGTATGGAAATGTGGAATTTTCCGGTCAGTTTGAAGATTGTACGTTTTACTTTAAAAATTAAATATCTAGGCCTAATATAGCGCACTCTACCCATTTTGCAAAATTGGCAATTTTCAAATAAAATTGGATTGCAAAATTATTGTGCATATCTATCGAATTATTTCAACAAAATTTAACAAAATGTTTCAGCATGACATAAAGTTTTCTCTGGCCAAATACGAAGGTCCTTAGAAAAATCAAAGGGTCCAAAAAATCGATCCAAAAAACTATTTTTTCCTGTTTTTTTATTTTTTGCTATTTTACAGCAAGCCTTATATACACGGTGATTCATGAGGAAATGTCAATATTCAGAAACATAGTCGGGGTCCAAAAATAAACCTAAAAGTCTATACACATATGGGTCCTCAAGGCGTTCGTTTCTGAAATACAGGGTGCTAAAGTTTTTATTTAATATTTCTATTTTTTAATTAAAATCTATAATAATGTAAATATTGGAGTAAAATTTGGTATCCGGGGGTTTTTGGAATGACTAATTCGAATCTAATCTTATTAAGGCGCTTACTTATAGGGGGAGCCACCTCCACGTCTTTTTACTATTTTGAACAACCACAACTTTTGATACGGCCCTGTGTTACATTTTTAACTAAATTAAATGTTTTGTCATTTTCACGTCAAAAAGGTTTACCTGTTAAAAGTCGATATGAGCAACCGTTTTCGAGATATTTGGATTTAAAAAAAATACCACGCATGACAAGCATCTGATTTTATAATAGCAAAATTTGAAAAAAATTAAACAAAATGTATAATTAAACGATATGTATTTTAATTTTCAATAAAATTATTTTTTTAAATTATGTTTAGCAAAGCATAAAAAAAATAAAAAAATATAAAGAAAAACTTTAACACCCTGTATATCGCAGTGGCGGCTCTTCCTTAGGTTTGCAGGTTTGCGCAACCCCCAAAAAGGTTTAAAATAAAATTTTAAAAATATATATATTAATCATTACATAGTTACAGATTTTTTAAAAATTTATTCGAACATCTGTATTTATTGTTTTATTACTGTTATCTCGAAATAACAGCCAAATTATTAAAAAACTTAACTGCTGTCGCTAAAATATCATTGATTTAATCGCGCGTCGCGTCGCGTCGCATCCTAGAAGCCGATGCCGATGCGATGGTTGCAATCAAAATGCAAACCCAATTGGATTCATTACGAGTAAGCGTAAGTATATGGAGTTGCCTATCTTGGCATTGGGCGCTGAATTTAGTCTCATAAGCGGCATGCGGTTTGCAGTTCCACTGCAAACCCTTATTTATCTCGCCGGCTGATTTACGATTTATTGAAGTATAATTTGTTATTTTGGTTATATGTGTAACATATGTAGCTACTTGTATGATTTTTATTACAGTTTTTGTATGTCTATTTATTTACATTAAGTTTATTGTGGTTATTTATTTATTTTTTAAAGAACCATTAGAATTGCAACCCTACTTTTTAACCCACGAGCCGCCACTGGTATATCGGAAACAAAGGCCTTGTGGACCCATATTTGTATAGACTTTCATGCTTATTTTTGGACCCTTAGTACGTACCTGAAGTATTGACATTTCCTCATGAATCACCCTGTATACTAAGTGACATAGAAAATGCAACACCCAAAATTATTTATTGAATTTTGATAGAAACTTGTAGATATATTGGATGTCATGGAAGTATGCCCTGATAAAATTTTGAAAGCACTTCGAGCCGTTTTTTTTGTCATATCAGAATCCGAACAATATGAACATGTACTTATTATTCAGTGATTTTTCTATGTTGGATTTCTTTGGTTTCATTTTTCTCATTGTTGTTTCATTTTATTATTATGCCTAGAGTTCGCCGTTGCGCTAATTTCACTCAACTTTCCGAGCTTGAGAGCTGTCGAATAATCCGGTTTCACTAAACTGGAATTTCTTTTAGAGAAATCGCTTATCGGGTGAATCGAAACAAAGCTACTGTACTGAGATGTTGTCGAGCGTGGTTCCAAGAAGGCCGAAATGGACGACTTAGAGATACCGGACGCTAAAGACAGACTACAGGGCGACAGGATCGTTATTTAAGGTCACTAATACTTAGAGATCAATTTTCCATTACAAGGGTAGTTGTGAATGAGGACAATGAGGACAGTTTATCGGCTAATAAGGTCTTTTGGACTATACCGTCCCCATCTTGTACTGCCTCTGATCCCACAGTATCGTCGGCAAAGGTTGGTATGGAATAGAGAGAAACTTAAATGGAATATGAAATATAACCCAGTCGTGTTAAGCGATGAGTTCAGATTCTGTTTGGGCATACATGATGGCCGTGCAAGAGTAAGGAGAAGACGTGCTGTGGGTGTTATGGTATAGGGTTCCATTACTTATAGCAGCAGGTCACGATTAGTGTTCATTTAAGGTAGCATGGCTGCCAGCGCTATATTTACAAAGTTTTACAACCACATCTGGTTCCCTTTTTGGAAACATTGCAAGATACACTTTTTTAGCAGGACAATGCAGAATCTGCTTCAGTGGCCTTCTCGATCTTCAGACCTTTCCCCCATCGACCATGTATGGGATACGAAGGAGAGAAGGTTGCAAAATTTACCGCACCCTTCACAAACATTAAAGGCTCTTCGAAACCAAATTTGGAGGGCCTGGGATACAATACACCAAGAAGACATTAATCACCTAATCCAATCGATGCCGCGACGACTAAGGTGGGATATCTTAGCTATTTTGCGAAATTTTATATTCAACTTTTAATCACTTTCTATTTATCAGTAAACCTAAAGATTGTAAGAATATGCTCGTAATTACCTATCCTACTCGGTGTTGCATTTTCTATGTCACTTAGTATATTTTACAATTTCTAACCAACTTTTCTGGTAGGACATCTGGTTACAAAATTTTATCCTCTTACAGTTTTTTTGACAAATAACATTTACAAAGTTAGGGCCGATTTAAGTAATAAAAATTGATTTTTTTCGTTTTCCTGAAGGTTACCAGCAAAAACATTCCTGCCACCTGGTACAGTAACGGCCATTAAATCTTGGGCAATTCTTTTTTCCTTTCGTATAATGGGCTTATGCCACCTTCTACTGAATATAAATACCTGTTGAAAAACCTAATAAAGAAACAGGTGTCTGTTGTCAGTGTCTAAAAATATTTTATTAAATGCCAAACTTAACCTTGGATTAAAAAGTATTAATTATTCATTATATTGAGCAGATGGGTTGGCCAGAAAGGCATGTGGCGGAAGAGCTTAACATCCGAAAAAGTACTATTCATTTTGTTAAAAAAAAGTCAGGAAACGCACTTCTTTGAAAGAAGAGCTGGAAGTGGTCGCCACAAACTATCGAATTAGGAACAAGACAATAATTTAGTTAATGTTTCGAGAAACCAACTATTTAAATCTGTAAATACAGCAAAAACGGAAAGCAATTTCACAGCATCGGTCTAAACGGCACGGCGAAGAATAAGGCAAATATCCGAATTGCGCTGCCACCCGGCTGCCTTAAAATCGTTTTTAATAAATGCAAATAAAGAACAACGCATTGGATTTGCTCTACAATTTTACTTGGAACCTCCGATTTTTTGGGAAAATATAATATTCCCCGATGAAAAAGTGATTCAGTCGTGCTACAATGGGATACTTAAGGTATACAGGCCTCAAGGAACACGATTTGATGAAAAATATACTCAAAAGGACAGAAGTAGTGGGCGATTTTCGGTAAATGTTTGGGGATGGCTAAGTGCACAAAGACTTGGTGTATGTTATTTTATCGAAGGAAGGTTTAAATATCTTGCTTTCTTTTGTACTGAATTGATTTCCGGACAGAAATTTAATCTTTCAGCAAGTTAAGTGTCCCGTTTATACGACCCGGCAAGTCGATGAATGGATGGAAAGGCAGCGTATCAAGGTTTACCGTGGCCCACATGTAGTCCGGATTTAAACATTCTGGAAAATATTTGAGGCTTATTAGTTAAAAAAATAAATAGGGAAAATGAGTTTAGGCCTCAAAATGTAAACGAACTTAAGAATTAAATTTTAGAGGCGTGGAATGTGTTACGAGGAAATCCGGACTACGCCCGGGCTTTGGTACAATCGACGCCTGAAAGGCTAAACTCTGTCCTAGGAAAACGGAACCGCAATAAAATATTAAATTTGTTTGGAAGGATATTTAGGTTTGTTTAAATTTATTAAATTCTTTATGCATTTATTAATTTGTTAGTTTATATTAAATATAAATATTTGCTTTTACCTTTTTGCTTTATTTATAGTAATTAAAAGTTAAACCAGGTAAAAAGGGCGATTTACAAAAATTGGCAGAAAAGTCAAAATTTGACAAATTTTTTGGCCATGATTTAATGGCCGTCACAGTACATCCTACAACTCTTGTTTTTTTACAGATAAGGTCTATTTGTATACTTATACCCTGTAATATAGACATAGAGTTTAGAAACACCGTGTAACATACAGGTCAAATTAAAAAACTGCCTTTCTATACAGGGTTATTCAGGGTATACGACACGGAATGTTGTGCCTAAACTAAAAGATATTAAAAAAGTTATTATTTGGGATGAATGTAGTCTTATTAGGGGCCCATTTTAAAATTAGTTTCATGACATACAGGGTGACCCAAAATTGCGAAACATGTCAAACTTATGTTTTTTTAAATGGAACATCCTATATATTATTTCAATTTTGGCTTCTACGATCTGAATAAAGGTAAGTTTGATAAAAGTTTTTTATACCTAAACCTTGAAGTTTTCAAAATATTTTGATTTTTGTGAAAATTAAGAAAAAAATTTAATGTAAAATTTTCTCAAAAAATATTTCCACTTTTTTCAACACATTCATACTGGTTGTTGTCAATTGATTATGATTTAAGATCTACTTGTCAAAATGAAAAAAAATACAGGTCCTTCAAATATTAGGTTTAAATAATTTCGGATTTTGACAGGCTATAACTTGTTTAATTTAAATGGAACACAATGTATTTTATATCACCAATGAATGCAAAAATGGATTCTCTTTTGAACTATATTGGGGTTTTCCTTCACCTCTTCACATTCTCATAAAAAATGGAATTTGGAAATGCAGAAGATTTTTTACTTATTGTTAGTTCGGAATTCATAGAGTAGGCTATGGAAGTTTGACAACCGCTATCGCTTGTATCCACTTGTCAGTTACTTAAAAGTTCTTTCTCGCAAAATTTTTTATAATAAATTGGAACTTTTTGCAGTTTTCCTTTTCTGTTCCAATTATTCAAAATGAGGGTTTATCCTAGAGAAGAACGGATCTACATGATATTTATTTTTGGTGAATGTCTCCAAAACAGCTTGTTGGCATCCCGCCTCTATGCTGAAAGGTTTCCTGACAGAAATCATCCAAATAAGGCTGCTATCAAAAGATTATTAATCCAATGCAAAGAAACTGGTAGGTTAGTACAAAAAAAAGCCCCTTTAAAAAAACCCGTTATCGAAAATGAAGATACTGAATTTGCCGTGATCGCTGCAGTAGTCGAAAATCCCATATTGGACAAAACCAAAATTGCTCAGAATAACAACATTAGCCAGGCAAGTGTTTCTAGGATACTGCTTAGCATAATTACCATTCCTATAAGATTCAGCTTCATTAAGAACTTTCCGAAAACGATTTTGATAGAGATTCCAATTTTGTATGTTGGTATTAGATAAAGTGGCAGAAAGTGAACACTTTTTGATTATGTACTGTTTAGTGTTGAATGCACTTTTTAGAATAATGGATCTTTTAACAGACACCATTTCCATTATTACTTCCAATCTAATCCGTACCAGTTGAGAATAATAAATAACCAGCACAGATGGTCTGTAAATGTATGGGGTGGAGTAATGGGTCGCTATTAATTGGCCCTTATTTTTTGACGTAAATTTAAGTGGAATAACATTTCTTGGACTTCCTCGACAATGAGTTCCTGATTTTATTGGAAGATATTCCCTTGGAGATAAGAAGAATTATGTGGCTTCAAATAGATGGTGCTCCACCTCATTATTTTCACGGGGTTCGGCAATTTTTGAATGTCCATTTCGAAATCGAGGATAGGAAGAAATGGACCTTCAGAGTGGCCTCCAAGATTCCCTGATTTGACTCCGCCGGACTTTTTTTGTGGGGATACGTTAAGGATAATGTCTTTAAATCACCACATACAACACCAGAAAATATAAAAGAACGTATTAGAGAAGCTTTCCGTAGCGTTAGCCCAGAAATGTTAGTGAACGTGGGTAAAAACTTTGAGAAGAAAGTACGTTTGTGTTTACAGTCAGATGGTCATCATTTTGAGCACTTATTGTATTTTTTTTTTTTCAATATTTATTATTCTGCATTTTTTTTAATGTTAGTTTTTGTTTTAAATCTTTGTAAATTATGGAAGTTATTAATTGTGATATTGTTAATAAAATACTATAAGATTTGAATACATACATCATTACGGGTCTGCCGTTGTCGTTTTCCAACGACTAGCAAGCTTTTTCCAAAGCCTACTCTGTGAATAACGAACTAAGTAAAAAATCTTCTGTATTTTCGAAAGTGCAATTTTTTACGAGAATATGAAGAGTTAGTTATAGGGCGACCAAATATAGTTCAAAAGAAAATCCATTTTCGCACTCACTGGTGATATAAAATACAGTGTGTTCCATTTAAATTAAACAAGTTATAGCCTGTCAAAATTCAAAATTATTTAATCTTAATATTTGAAGGCCATGTGTGTTTTTTTTTTAATTTTGACAAATAAAACTTAAATCATAATCAATTGACAACAACCAGTATGAATGTGGTGAAAAAAGAGGAAATACTTTTCGAGAAATTTGACATTAAAATTTTTCTTAATTTTCACAAAAATCAAAATATTTCGAAAACTTTAAGGTTTAGGTATAGGAAACTCTTATTAAACTTACCTTTATTTAGGTCGTAGAAGCCAAAATTGAAATAATATACAGGGTGTTCCATTAAAAAAAACATAAGTTTGATATGTTTCGCAATTTTGGGACACCCTGTATATTATGAAACTAATTTTAAAATGTACCCCTAATAAGACTATTTATCCCAAATAATAAACTTCCGTAATATCTTTTAGTTTGGGCACAACATTTTGTGTCGTATACCGTGAATAACCCTGTATAAAATAAACCACTGATATACAGTAAATAAATATTTATGTAACTGTAATAGTGTATCCACATATAAAACCAACGTTCCGGTCAAATATATCACTTTCAAATACAATTCTCTAACGGAAAATAATTAACCCCACCCCATACAAGGTGTGACCGTCATCGCCAATTCTAAATAATTTTGAATCCCCCGAAATAAACCCAGAATCGTGCTAACGCATTCGATGGGAAAGATTAACAGTTCGGTGATATCATGTTTTAATTGGAGCCAAATTTTATTAACTTAGAATCAAGGATTAATAGATGTAGCCTGTGTGATTAATGATTGTATTTTGTTAACAGTTTTTTATTTTCGCTTCCCTTTTTGCTGTGTAAACAGTATAAGCATAAAAGTCCGGTTAAGGGTACGAATTAAAATAATTAATTAATTAAAAAGGATGTTTCCCAATGTAAATGTAGTTCTTCTAATATAATCATACCAAAATATTTTTTTTTAAATCTAAGCTAAAATTATAAAAGATACTTTTGTAACTTTAAATAGACAAATAGCAAAAACTTTCTCTTACCTTCTATACACCTATGAGTTCTGTAAGTTTATGCTAACTAAAAACTGATTTAGCCAAATGCCTATAAAAAGTGTTTATAAACTTAAATTAACTTATTTTTAAAAACCACTTTCTACTTTTATATATTATTTTTGGTTTTTTAAATATAAGTTTACACTGGCCACAATATTGCTGGATTGCCAAAAGGACATTATTAGGTAGGTAGGTAGGTTTAAAGTGAGTAGACTTTTTACGCCCTCAACTGCGACCGCTCGGTCTATTGTGGCTCACACCTATTTTATATTTCTTCCAATAGGATCGGACTTCTAATGAATCCGATACCAGATTGAAAGGGAGTTTTTACATTCTCTTACTCGTGTCGCTACCGGACACGAGCACAATGTGTTCTGATGTGTTCTGGTGTCCCTGTCTCCTGAAGAGTATGACGAGCAGACGATTAGATCCATCATGCCCTCCTCTCCCGGTCTAGTGACGTGGGTAGCTACCAGGTCCTTGTTACAGGAACCAGATGTTCTTTCTCCGGCCTTATCCTATGAAAACGGTCCTATCCGCTTTCTGTTTAAAGCCAGGGAACCCTTTTTCCTATAAAGGCGGTTCTGTCCGCCTTTTGTTTGGATTCAGGAAACCCTTCCTAAGCACCTGTTTGTTCGGGATGGATTAGTCCTTTCCCGTGAACCAGGCGCCGGTGACTTCAGGGGCACCTTACGAAACGGATTCACCCATTTCGGTCGGCGCACCTTTGTCTGCTTGTGACCTTAAGTGGCACCTCTCGAAAAGGATTTATCCGTTTCGGTCAGCTCACCTTTGTCACTGTTTTCCTATGTTTGGAGCTAGGAAGTAATAGTCCACCACGGCAGAGCCCAGCATTACCCCAGTAAGGCTAGATACTCTGAGAGGTCGCCCTGTATCTAAGAGGCACCGTTGGAGACACCTGTTTAAGGCACAGGATGTCATTCACTCATCAGCACCGTATACTAACACCTTGAGTTAAAGCCTTGTGTTCATCTTAGCTTCGGATCCCGTTCGATACGCTAGCCAAGAGAGTTGGTGATAAACAGCAACTCTAGCGCATGTTCCAAAAGATCCTACTGGGCCCAACCACAACGACGATGTGTGAACACAGCGGTTGGGCGGACATTATTAAGCAAGCTGCTTTGTAGCACCTCCAGCTCATTAAATTCAGCTAAGAAATCAGGACACAAATTAAAAATAAGCCAAAATAAGCAAAGAAGATAAAAGATAAAAGCAAAATAAAAAAAAACGAATTAAGCTATAACGACTTCTATTAAAGTTGTTTAAGTTTAAAAATAAAAATTTGAAAAGCAACCAAACCTCATAATTTTTCATTTAAGTTTACACTTGCTGCAGTGTCGCTTTTTCTGAGAAAAGGAAGGCTGCCGGTATGCGGTATCTTCCTCCTCTTTAAAGCCACGTATTTTTTTATAGTAATATTTTTTTATTAAATAAGTACTTTCTATTTGTTTTTCTTATGTGCTAATAGTAATGTTGGAAAAATATGGTTTTCATGTGCAGCCCCCCAAACCTACGCTTGATTACGCCAATGCTTTTACCACTGGAGGTTTTTTTTAACTAAAAAGAAACTTTTATTTAAAATAAATAATTTAATAATCGTATTGGGCTTAGCTCCAAAATTCTAGTATGTACCTATGTACTATGTACGTTTTCTAGAGTAACGATATATACGTTAATTACACTATTTCACAAAAAAACAAACAGTAAATTTGCATGTAAATATATTCTTTAAAATCTTTACCTAATATTAAGATTCTTTAATTAGCCCTTTTTAAAGACAAATTCTTACATTGGCAAAACTCTTAAATCTCCCCCACATTTTCTAGAATGAAAGGAAACAAAATATTCTAATTAATTTTATGAACTTCTTTACTCTATTACAATGCTTTTGATACATTTTATTGTACGTTTATGTGTGCTAATAAAAGAAAAAAAAATGACAAGAAAAATTAGTATTAAAATTAAATGTAATCAAAAATGCAAGTTTTCAAATTAATGCACATAAAAAAAACTATAACAAACTTAATACCCAGTATGGCTTTTTATTCTGAGTCGTGAATTGACCCGCCGCGGCATTGAAAGAATTTTAAATTTTTAATTTGTTTTTTTAGAATAGGGAACTTGACCATTTTTTTTTAAACTCATGATTTGCTTTATATATGTCTAAAAAACATTCCCCAAAAATTTCCGGTTAAAATTAAAAAAATTTTTATAACCACGAAAGTTTGGGGTCCGCTTTCAAACAGTT
>JAHBCN010016784.1:19198-30072 GCA_019359885.1 Listronotus oregonensis | reverse complement strand
TGGACTAAAATTTTAGTTTGATTGTAAAAAGGATACGGATAAGCATGGTCAAACCCCTTTAAAAAGTTGTTGATCATTTTACCATGAAATCATCTTTTTAAAAAAAAATTTTGGTTACCACACCTCTGTACGCGTTAATTTTTCGAATAAAATAATCAATCAATTTTCGATTTTTTTTTTTTTTTTGATGACAACATTTTTTGTGCCTTTTTTTTTGTAAATGTTAGAAACTCCAAAGAAGTATTAAAACCCAAAAATTTTGAGTCTTTGATGATTTATTTTTTGAAATGTCAAATTAAAACTTTTTAAAAATTAAAATGTCTGTTTTTGGGGGCACTACACGTTTTTTTTATAAATGACCCTTACTACCACAACCTACAACAAAACTTTTTCAAAATTTTCCCCTAGGGTAGGACAGGTTACAAAAAAATTTCACATCTGGGACAGGGGGGGAAAGCAAAGTAAACCTTTAAAAAAAAAAAAAGCTGATCGGAAATTTCTTTGATTTTTTTTTTTTTTTTTATACTAATATTAATCAACAATTACGATTATTAACATAAAAAATATTAAAAAAAGATTACTATAAAACACACAGAAAAGGAAAGGCTTCCTTTTTGCCCACCGTCGAGCTGGGGAATTTCTTTATAGGTATTTTTGGCTTCTGCTGGGAGGAGTTGGCCGGTATAATTCCTCCCCTGGCAGCTCCCAACAGAGCAACACGTAGTGCAACTTTTATGCATCCTTTTAAAGTTCAGTTAGAGGGGCCCCGAACTTCCCGCTTTCTTTTCCCAATCTCCAAATATTTAAGTCCCGTGTGAACAAACTCCCTCTCACCACACTTAAGACACCCACGATACGTTAGTACTTAGGCATCAGCCTTCGTGGACTGTCCCAAGATTTAAAAAAATGACAGCTCAAAAAAATAATAATAAATCGACTAAAAAAAAATCTAGACAAGCATTTTTTTCTTAAAGGGCCTACTTTTTCTTTCTCTTCCCACACTTCCCACTCCCCTTACCCTATATGGATAGTAATATTATTTTTTTAATGTCCGACTGGTATATTATTTGACAAATAAATATTATGTCAAAGTCAGTTAAATACAAAATATTACCCTAGGGCGTTTTTTTTGGTAAAATTTTACTTTACGGACAACGCCATTTTTCATAAATTTTTTTAAGGGGTTTTTGGGGCGCTGATTCGAATGTAAAATTAGTTTTTCCGGCAACCTCTGGTTTTTAGTTATAAGGCCTCCAAGTGAACTAACCTCAAAATTCTCCCTTCTTGAAACTGATTCCAACCAAATGGGAACATAATAAACACTTAAATTAAAAAATAAAACAATAATTTATTGTCTATTTTAAGAAAAAATTATCTTAAATAAATCCACTTTTCTTTACCTTCTAAGAAGATATGTGATGTATAATGGTTGCCCGATTTATAATTAAAGTTGTAAAAAATATAAAAAAACTGGTTTTTTATTTTATTTTTTACTAAAAATAAGCAATAAACTTTGAAATTTTAGTGTATTCTTTTTTAATATATAATCCCCCAACCATTATGTTCCATTTTGGTGGTAATCGGTTTCAAGAAGGAAATTTTGGAAAAAAATTTTAATTTGGAGCCCTTTCATAAAAAAGGGTTGCCGGAAAAAAACTAATTTTAGATTCGTAAACGCCCCAAAAAACCCCGTATGCAAAAATTCATAAAACGGCGTGGTGTCCGTAAAAAAATTTTACCCATCCCGTTTAAATCACCGTTTTTTAAGGCCACAAAAAAAAAAAAAACCAAACAATGGTGCACTTTTAGGTCACAAAGCCACATAATCCCGAATTAACTTTGTTGCGCACATTTCACTGCATTTATATGCTGACCCATATCACCCCACATCGGAAAACTTCATTTTTTAAGCTCGTCTCTTCTACAAGCTCCGAATACACCTTTACTAATGCAACTTTATCTGCCAAATATTTTTCAGTCGGCGCTTTCAAAAAAGTTATAAATTGTTCGCGAGTCAGAACCCTTCGACTTTTTGGCTGATAATTTCTCCCAAGTTGCTTTAGGAACTGTTGCAGAAAAAATCAACTTTTCATTACTTTTATCTTCTTATGAACTATTAACTCTTTACGTAACATTGAAAACTTTGTAAAGGGTTTGGAGAATATGACTCTGACAAATCTTGAAAATGCCATCAAAACGGTTTCGTCCACCGGTCCCGCAGTGTTCTCAGCCAGGCCTCAAAATTTATTCTTTCTCTTAATCCGCCTTTTTTCTGGCCCAAGCGCATGCTTAGCTTTACCAGCTTTCACTAAATATCTTGGGGAGATGGGTTAAATTTTTCCCTACTTTTTTTATGCCTCAATCGCAAAATTATTTTTTTAAAGTGCTGTCTTATTGACAAATAACCAAATGGTTACCACAATTACGTTTTGACAATTTTTTTAGGTAAATGCTAGTACTTGATTTGGTTTAAACTAATACTTTCAAAATTATTTTTTTTTCTCTATAAAGAATATTTAGTCGGACATTAAACGTTGGGAAAACCCCCGGGTATTAAAGGGATAATAACGCTTTTTGGTCAACGTATATCCCCAAACCCAAAACACCATCGACCTCAAGCGTTATTATCCTTATCATACCCTTGATACCTTAATAACTATAACAGTTCTACCTTGGGGAAAATTTTGAAAAAAATATATGTTGTAGAGCATGTAAGGGTCATTTATAAAAAAAATCGTGATAGTATCTTTTAAAATACGTGACATTTTAATTTAAATGCAAAGACTCAAAAGTGTTTTGTTTAATACTTCTCTGGCGAATTAAATGTTTGCAAAAAAGAGCACAAAAAAATTTAGGTCATAAGAGAAAAATATATTTTTTTCGAAAATCAATTAAATATTTTATTCTAAAAACTAACACGTGCAGAGGTGAAATAACTTAGAAAAATGTTTCTCTCCAAAAGGTGATGGTTTATGGTAAAAATATTAACCTAACTTACCAGAGAGGCATCTGACCAATGCTTATCCCGCTATACTCTTTGTCCATAAATATTTTTTTAAATATAGACTACAGTACACACCTGCATTACTAAGTTCTCTGTTTATCTGCATCGTATCAATAGCCCTAGTCCTGAAATCCCCTTCGAACGCGTGACTGGATTGGGTGTTGGAACTGCTGCTAGGGCTCTGATTTCCTATACTCAGACTATCGTTCGACAACGAATCGTCCGAGTAACACGAACTTTTGTCAGAGTTCCGTCTCAGAAAAAACTCATCAGAATGTTGAGGTTGGGATTCTTCCGCGGAAGGTTTGTTCTCGTTTTCTTGACTGGTCTTTCTTCCGATACCCCTGGTGATACTGGGTGTGTTTTCCGACGGTTCGGAAATTATAAAGGATGGAATTTTTGAGATCTTGTGGTTGTCTAAGCTGTCCATGGAATCTTCTGAAGTGTCGGAGCCTGCCACCAACGTTACTTCACTACCTGCAACAAAAAATAAACAGTGTTAGTTTTTCTAGCTTCATGGCATCCCACGAAGACTTCTATGAAGCCCAAGTATTAGGTACCGTGGGTGGCATGACGCAACCTTAAGGTATGTACACACCGAAAAAACAAACAAGAACAAACATTCGTTCTTGTTCACTTTGTTTGTATGTGTTCTTTGTTTATTATTCGCGTTATTTTGTCTACATCGCGCGATCAAATAGTTGTTCACTCTCGTTTGACCAGTTGGAAAAGTTAGGGATGACGAACAAAATTTATTTCTCTTTAAGTATGTACCCACCGAAAAAACAAACAAAAACAAACATTCGTTCTTGTTTTTTTTTTTATGTGTTTTTTGATTGGTTGTTCGCTTTTTCTGTCTACATAGCGCAACCAAATGTTTGTTTACTCTTGTTCGACTAGTTGGAATAGTTATTAATGACCATAAAAACAAAAATTCTCTTTGATGTACCGACGTCCACTGGAACATGTGCGAACAAGAACAAACAAACGTTTGTTCGCCGTTTTAACTGTCTACACTGAAGAGAAACGTTTATTCGCTTATTTTAGAGACACACTGTATACCCTGGTCGTGGCACCAAAACTTCAAAAAGCCCTTAGAAAGTATGCTGTAGATAACAATTTATTTTTGTTTTTAAATTGCATTTGGTGTAATCAGAGTTATGATTTTTGTCCCGTCATACCATAAGATCATAACACTGTACGTCCCCCCCCCTCCTACCTACGCCCCTTCCTCCTTTACTCCTCCGCTCTAAAAACCATAGCTAGGGCTTTTTTTAGTCAACTATTTTCAACCATAATCAATATTATGATCCTTATAATACTTTGGTCGAGTTATAAAGAAATATAAAGAAGTTAATAGGAGGATTTGGCGATTTTTTGCCATGTAGAAAATTTATTGCTCTTTACAGTCTGATTTAAATAATATTAAAAAGTAGGAATTGAAGAATAAATCAGAAAAAAATACATAAGTTTTAATAATTATTACAAAAATTATGACACAGTATGTTAAACAAAAACACTATTTTGTTGCAATTTCCACTAATTTATTTATTAATCCTAGACATGTTTCACCACACAGTGGCTTCATCAGAAGGTATTTAGGTACTAAAAAATATTTTTTTACAATTTTGGGATAAAAAGGTAGTAAAATTATAATTAGAATTTCCATTCAATATAAAAAGGTTTAAAAATGGGGAACTACTAAGTTTACTTGGTCATTAAGAAGCTTATAAGTTTTTTTTTAGTTTATTAATTTCTAGAGGTTTTAAATTTAATTTTTGCTTTTGTTTTCAATATGTAAGATTTTAAAGTTTTCATCGAAATTATGATTTTCCTGTAATAAATGATTACTAAATTCAATTTGTTTTTGAGTTTATATAGCTTGATTTATGTTCTTTTAAACGTGTTTTGAAATTTCTTCCTGTTTGGCCAAAAAACTTTTGGGCATGAACCACAATTAATTTTGTATACACCGAACTACTATTTTCTTTATTTTTATCTTTATTGTTTTTGATGTTTTTTTTCCTGGGAGTTATTAGTTTTAAATGCTACCTTCAGACCTTTTTTTTTTAAAAGTTTTGCCACTTTAGTCAGGTTGGGCCTATATATTTAAAGATCCATTTATTTTGTATCAGGTTTTATAATAGGATAAACGGAATTTATTGTTTTTTGGTATAACTTCTTGTTAACTTTTGTTAAAGTTTGGTTAAATTTTTTTTGTTTTTAATGCGGTTAAGTTCTGTATTATAATTTTTTTTTTGAAAGTGGAAGATAAATTAATCTATGGATCATACTATTGTAGGCTGCAAGTTTTGAATATAGGGGGTGTAGAACTTCTCATGTATAGTAATTTTCTGTGTGTGACGGTTTATGAAATATATTAAATTCGTGTTTATTATTTACATTAGAGATAATTAAGTCTAAAAAGTTGGGTTGATTTGTTTTCTTCCTTTTCTATGGTAAATTTAATGTTTGGGTGAATGTTATTTAAAAATATTAATGTTTGAATTAATTGCCGTTCTGAACCTGTAAAACTTACTAAAATGTATTTAATATCTATACCAATACAAAAATTACTTGTAATGTATTGTTATGTATTTTGTTTCTTTCATCCATAAAGATCTCGGCTAAAAAGAGGATCAGGGGGTTGCCCAATTAAACCTTTTTGAATTTTTTATTAAACTGAAAATGTTTTTTCTAAACATATGGATAATGGCTTATAATATCATTTCTTATAACTATATTTACATTATTTTTAACTAACAGTTTATCTACTAGATACAGTCTCTTAGGGCGGAATGGAAATAAGTTAGACACGTTCAAAAGAAACTAATTTGGCATTTAAAGGTAATTGAACATTTTTTTAAATGTGCTTAAAAAAAAGTATTTCCTAAAAATACATTTAAAACCAACAACAGAAGTAAATTGCATTTGGAATAGAACAGGGAAAGAAAAATTTTGGTTTTTTAGAAGATAAGATCCAGACCAGTAAAGGAACACCATAAATTGTTAGTTAAAAAATAATGTAAATATAGTTATAAGAAATTATATTATAAGCCTATTATCCATTGTTTAGAAAAAAAACTATTTTCCCAGTTTAATAAAAAAAATTTGTTAAATGGTTTAATAATGGGCAATTTGGGGTCCTTTTTTTTAGCCGAGATCTTTATGGATGAAATAGAACAAAAAAATACATAAAATACATTACAAGAAATTTTGTATTGGTATGATTTGAAATTTTGTAAGTTTTACAGGTTCAGAACGGCAATTAATTCAAACATTAATATTTTTAAATAACATTCCCCAAACATTTTTACCATAGAAAAGGAAAGAAAACAAATCAATCAACAGACTTAACTATCTCTAATGTAAATAATAAACACGAATTTAATATATTTTCCGTCCACACAGATATTACTTACATGAAAGTCTCTACATCCCTTCTCATAAACTTGCAGCCTACAATAGTATGATCCATAGATTAATTTATCTTCCACTTTCAAAAAAAAAATTATAATACAGAACTTAACCGCATTAAACAGATGGCAAAGAACAATGGATAACCCCAAATTAACAAACGTTAACAAGAAGTTATACCAAAAAAACAATCAATTCCGTGTATCCTATTATAAAACCTGATACAAAATCCATGGTTTTAACATATTTTTAAACCTCGACTAAAGTGGCAAAACTTTTAAAACAAAAGGTCTGAAGGTAGCATTTAAAACAATAACTCGCTAGGCAAAAACATCAAAAAAAAAAAAAGATAAAAATAAAGAAAATAGTTTCAGGGTATACAAAATTAATTGTGGTTCATCCCCAAAAAAGTTTAAAATTGGCCAAACAGGAAGAAATTCAAAAAGTTTAAAAGAACATAAATCAAGCTATATAAACTCAAAAACAAATTAATTACGGAAATTTATTTATTACAGGAAAATCAAATTTCGATGAAAATTTAAAATCTTACATATTGAAAACAAAAAAAATTAAATTTATTAAAAAACCCTAGAAATTAATAAACTAAAAAAACGATACCTCTTAATGACCAAGTGGATCTTAGTTTCCCCATTGTTAAACCTTTTTTATTGAATGGAAATTCCTAATTATAATTTTACTACCTAGATATTTATCCCAAAAATTTTTAAAGTCCTAAATACCTTCTGATGAAGCCACTGTGGGTGCAATTAAAATTAATAAATAAATTGGGGGGAAATTGACAAAATGGTTTTTGTTTAAATACTGTGTTAAAATGAATTTCCATCAAAAAGCGAATTTAACTACAAAAAATTTTGAGCAAAATTTGTAATACGTTAAAATAAAAAGCAATATTTCAAAGCAAATTTTAGTTAAGAAAAAAATCCAAAAATTGTTTTTATCTGAAAATTTAGGTTTTTTTTTATAAATAATCTTGATTTCATATTTTTTTGTAACAAATTTCTATTTTATATTATTAATCAAAGTGTCGGTAATTGAAATTCCATGCATGCGCAGTACTAAAAAAATTTGAAAGTCGGCTGTAAAAAAATTAAACAAAAGTTGTAGCTAAGATCACAATCTACAACTTTTATTTGAAACTTTTTTCATATTTTTAATATCAAAGAAATTTTAATTTAAACAATAAAAAATCATAAACATTTGCTATTTTTAATAACCCCAGGTCACATCAGAACATTTTTTGATATGATAGATTAATGTTTTTAACAATCTCATTGCAGAATTCCGACCCTAATGTGTATATTGACTGGGCTATTAAAATTCCTGAAACAACCCAACCTAACACCGTTTTTTTTTAAAAATGGGCTTGTTTACACCTCCTTATTTCGTACTTAATCATTCCAAAAAATACTAGTTCTATTAAAATATCTATTTTATTTGATATGTTAAGAATTTAGTTTAATATTAGGTGGAATTTCTAACTCATGTACAAAACAGGAACTTGTGGGAATGTTATCAATGATAGTGGGAATAATTAAACAGGATATTTTTGTTTCGAAAGAACTACTGATTAACTTGCAATAAAAGGGCCCATTTTCAATAAATTTTTTTGGGAAAAAAACAAATTGCTAAAAAAAGTATTTTTCACCAAGGAAATATCAAAATTATAAAAATTGGCCCAATTTTTTGACTTTTTTTTTTGGAAATATTTATAATTTCTGAAAATTACAAGCCCTTTAAAGATTTTTCCCCAGTGTTCCCAAAAGGGAAAATTTTTAAATTTTATAAAAAAAAACTTTAATTACCATTGGGATTTTTTTCATCAAATCAAACATATTTGAAATTCGGATCGTTAAAAACGCAAAAAAAACTTTATTTTGGACTAAAAAAAAAATCAAAAAAATTAAAATAAAAAAATTTTTTTCATTTTGTTTTAAACATATTTATAATAAAAAAAAATCTCCCTTTTAAATGGAAAAACCAAACCCAAAATAAAAAAATTGGGGTAATATTTTTGGAATTTTTTGGGTTGGGGGGTTCCCTTTTCTTAAAAAAAATTTATTTTTAAAAAAAAAAAAATTTTAAATCCCTTAAAAAACTATTAAAAAAAAAATCTGGCAACATTACTTATTTAAGCGAGAAAAATTTTAAAGTCCCATAACAAGTATTTTTTGAAAAGAAAAAGGGAATTTATTTTTTTTTTGGAAAAAATTATGAAAAAAAATCAATTTTTTAAATTCATTGTTTTTTTAAGGGTGAAAAAAAGGTAAAAAAAAAAAAATTTATTAAAATATTTTTTAAAAGACTTAAATTTTAACGAAGCCCTAGTTTAATTTTATGTCCGTTTTTTTTTAAATTTAATTAAAAAAAAAGACTCAAGTTGTGCCACTGTTTAAAAAATTCCTAAAATGGTTTTGACTTTTTAAATTTAAAAATTTTTTTCTTTTTTTTTTTTTTTTAAAAATAAAAATTTTTAAAAAAATATTAAAATTTTACTAAAAAAATCATTTAGTTTTAAAAAGGGAATTTTAAAAACGTTTATTCTTTTTTTGATGTTGGGCCAATGGGTTTTTATGATTTAAAAAACTAGATTTTCGGCTTAATTTTGTTACCCCCAAAAACCCCTGTATACTAATTTCAATAAAATGGGCCCAAATTTTTGATGGAAAAAAATAAAAAAATTTTTCTTTGCTATTCCGGTGGATTTTAAACTAAACTCAATCCAACATTACCAAACTATCTTAATATTATTTCGTCTCCCAAATCTTGAAACAAAAAACTAAAAGCAAAAAGTTTCAAATTTGAATTTTTTATAACTTTCTTTCGGGTAAATAAAAAGGGACAAAGTTGAAAATAAATCCATAAATCTTTAATTTTTCCCTTTTCCCGGATTTTTATCAAAGGTTTATAACTTTAAATTTTGGGGGAAAAAGGGGAACCAAAAAATATTTGGGGGAATTAGGTAATATTTTCCCAAAAAACAAATTGGGGGAAATTTTTTGCAAAAAAATGAAGATCGCCTTGTAATCAAAAAAAATGGTCCTTAAAATTTTTTCGAAAAATCGATATTTTTTAAATAACGGGCCCCAAAAAGCCCCCCTCATTTTAACTCCCCTCTCCCCCTAGAATGCCGTTTTATCCCCCAAAAAGGGGGGAAAATTTTTTTTCCGGGGAAATTTTTTATTTTTTTTTTTCCCCCCAACCTTTTCTTTTTTTTTTTTTGGGTTTTTTAAAAAAAAAAAAATTTTTTTTTTTAAATTAAAAAAAAAATTTAAAAAATTTTTTTTTTCCTTTTTTCCCCCCTTTTTTTCCCCAAATTTCCCCCCCTTTTTTTTTTTGGGGGGAAAAAATTGTTTTTCCCCCGGTTTTTAAAAAATAATACATTATTTTTTTTAGGGGTTTTTTTTTTTTAAACAAATTTTTTTTAAAAAAAATTTTTGGGTTTTTGGGTTTTTGGGGAAAAATTTTTTTTTTTTTTAAAAATTTTTTTTTTTTTGGTTTTAAATTTTTTAAAAATTTTTTTAAAAAAAAGGGGGTTTTTTTGGGTTTCCCCCGGGAAAATTTTTAAAATTTTAAAAAAAGGGGAAAAAATTTTAAAAAAAAAAAAAAATTTTTTTTTTTTAAAAAATTTTCTTTTTTAAAACCAAAATTTTTTTTTTTTTTAAAAAAAAAATTTTTTTTCCCAAATTAAAATTAAATTTTAAAAAATTTTTTTTAAAAAAAAAAACCTTTTTTTTAAAAAAAAATTTTTTTTTTTTTTTCCCTTTTTGGGGGAAAACCCCAAAAAATTTTTTTTTTTTTAAAAAGGGGGGCCCTTTTTAATTTTTTTTAAAAAAATTTTTTTTTTTTTTTTCCCCCCCTTTTTTTTTTTTTTTGGAAAAAAAAAATTTCCCCCCAAAAAAAAAGGGTTTTAAACCCAAAACCCCCGGGGCCCCCCCAAAAAAAAAAAAAAAATTTAAAAATTAAAAATTTTTTTTTTTAAAAATTTTTTTAAAAAAAAAAAATTTTTAAAAAATTTTTTTTTTATTTAAACCAAATTTAAAAAATTTTTAAAAAAATTTTTTAATTTTAAAAAAAAAAAAAAAAAAAAAATTGGTTTTTTTTTTTTTTTCCCCCTTTTTTTTTAAAAAAAAATTTAAAAAAAATTTTTAAATTTTAAAAAAAAAAAAAAAAGGGGAAAAAAACCCCCTTTTTTTAAAAAAAAATTTTTTTTTTGGAAGTTAAATTTTTTTTTCCCCCTTTTTTTTTCCCCAAAAAAAAAATTTTTTTTTTAAAGAAATTTTTTAAAAAAAACTTTTTTTTTCCCCCAAAAAAACCCAAAAAAATTTTTAAAAAAAAAAAAAAAAAAAAAAATTTTTTTAAAAAAAAAACATTTAAAAAAAAAAAAAATTTTCCCCCAAAAAAATTTTTTTTTATTTTTTATGGGGAAAAAACC
>JAHBCN010016784.1:0-19181 GCA_019359885.1 Listronotus oregonensis | reverse complement strand
GTTAATGTTGATAAATTTTTTTTCCCAAAGCATCCCGGCCTAAAACGCCACAAGGAAAAACTGTACAGATTTATTTGCTTTGTCCCTTCATTTAGGGACTATAAATTTTGTTTGTTTGGGAAAAAAGGATAGCAGGAAAGCTGGTGATCCCCTTTGTTGTTGATCATTTTACCAGAAATCATTTTTAAAAACTTTTCCCCAGTTATCTGACCTTAAATTTTTCGAATAAAATAATCAATCAATTTTCGTTTTTTTTTTTTTTTTGATGACAACATTTTTTGTGTTTTTTTGTAAATGTTAGAAACTCCAAAGAAGTATTAAACCAGACACTTTTGAGTCTTTGCAGTGATTTATATATTGAAATGTAGCAAATTAAAACTTTTTAAAAATTAAAATGTCTCGTATTTTAAGAGGCACTATCACGATTTTTTTTTATAAATGACCCTTACTATGCTCTACAACCTACAACATATACTTTTTCAAAATGTTTCCTAGGGTAGGACAGAGTTACAAGAATAATATTACTCTACATCTGGGACAGGGGGAAGGGGAAAGCAAAAGTAGAACCTTTAAGAAAAAAAAAGCTGATCAGGAAATTTCTTTCTTTTTTTTTTTTTATACTAATATTAGAGTAGCAAAAGAATAGATTATTAATTTTAAAATATTAAAAAAATAGATTATATAAAACACACAGAAAAAGGAAAGGTTTCCCTTCTTGCCCACCGTCGAGCTGGGAGATCTTCGCCTTCTATAGGTATTTTTAGGTTTGCGGGAGGAGTTGGCCGTATAATTCCCCCCCTGGACCCCCAACAGAGAAAAAAGGTGCAATTTTATGTCCTTTAAAGTTCAGTTGGGGGGGCCCCGAACTTCCCCTTTTTTCCCCCAACCCCAAAATTTAAGCCCGTGTGAACAAACCCCCTCTCACCACACTTAAGACCCCCAGATACGTTAGTACTTGGCACACCTTTTCGTGGACTGTCCCAATTTTAAAAAAAATGACAGCAAAAAAAAAATTAAATCGACTAAAAAAATCTAGACAATTTTTTTTTCTTAAACCTACTTTTTTTTCTTTTCCCCACACTTCCCACCCCTTACCCTATATGGATAGTAATATTTTTTTTTTGCATTATTTTTTGACAAATAATAATATTTTCAAAGTCAGTTAAATACAAAATATTACCCTGGGGCTTTTTTTTTTTTAAAATTTTTTACGGAACCACGCCGATTTTCAAATTTTTAAGGGGGTTTTTTTGGGGCGCTGATTAGAATGAAAAATTTTTTTTTTCCGGGAAAAATTGGTTTTTAGTTATAATCCAAGTGAATAACCAAAAAATTCCCCCTTTTAAACTGATTACCAAAAAATGGGAACATATAACTAAATTTACTAATTTTTAATTGTCTATTTTAAGAAAAAAATTTTCTTAAATAAACCACTTTTCTGTACCTTCTAAAAGATATGTGATGTTCCGATTTATAATTAAGTTGTAAAAATATAAAAACTGGATTTATTTAAGGTATTTTTACTAAAAAAAAGAATAAACTTTTTTTAAAATTTTAGTATTCTTTAAATATAAGTGCCCAACCCTGATGTTTTTTTGGGGGAATCAGTTTCAAAAAAGGGGAATTTTTAAAAAGTTAATTTAAGGTTGTCCTTGGGGCCTTATAACTCAAAACCCGAGGTTGGGGGAAAACAATTTTGATTGTGATCAGCGCCCCAAAAAAAAATTTGAAAATCGGCGTTTGGGGTTTTTTTCGCCCTTTCAAAAGGGGTTTTAAAAATTTTTTTACCCATCCTTCATACGATAGCAAAAAAAAACCTATAATAGGGGCACTTTTTGGTCCCAAAAAAAAGTAATTAACTTTGGGCCTTTCCTGCAAATTTTACCCAAACCGCCTTTTGGGAAAAATTTATTTTTTAAGCTCCTCTTTTACAAGCTCCAATCCCTATTACTAATGCAACTTTTCTGCCAAATTTTTCAGTCGGGGGTTCTTTTAAAAAGTTATAACTTGTTCGCGAGTCAAACCCCTTGACTTTTTTGGGTGATAATTTCTCCCAAATTTTTAGGAACTGTTGCAGAAAATCAACTTTTTTTTCCCTTTTTTCTTCTTTTGAACTATTAACTTTGAACATTGAAAAATTTGTCCAAAGGGATTTGGGGAATATGACTTGACAAATCTTGAAAGTAAAATCAAAAAGGTTTCGTCCCCACGGTCCACGCAGTGTTTTTGTCACCAGGCCTCAAAATGGGAAAAATTTTTTTTAAACCCCCCCCAGTTTTTTTGGCCCCCGGATGCTTGGCACCAGCTTTCAATAAATATCTTGGGGAGATGGGTATTTTTTCCCCTACTTCGGACATTTTTTTTGCCTAACCCAAAATTATTTTTTATGTGCTGTCTTATTGACAAAAAACTTACAACCATGGGTTAAAAATTTCGTTTTTACAATTTTTTTTGGGAAATGCTAGTACTTGATTTGGTTTTAAAATAATACTTTCAAAATTCATTAAATTTTTTTTCATATAAAGAATATTTAGTCGGACATTAAACGTTGAAATTTTTGGGTTTTAAAGGGTAATAACGTTTCCCCGGCAAAACCCCGGGAAAAAA
Source organism: Listronotus oregonensis (assembly GCA_019359885.1). NCBI lineage: Eukaryota > Metazoa > Arthropoda > Insecta > Coleoptera > Curculionidae > Listronotus > Listronotus oregonensis. Next base: position 16,574 of record JAHBCN010016784.1, on the reverse strand, counting down.
CCCCCCCCCATTTTTTTCCCCCCCTTTATCCTTAATAACTATAAAGTTCTACCTTGGAAAAAATTTTTTAAAAAAAAATATGTTGTAGAGCATGTAAGGGTCATTTATAAAAAAAAACGTGATAGTATCTTTTTTAAAAACGTGAATTTTTTTAAATGCAAAGACTAAAAGTGTTTTTTTTATACTTCTCGGGAATTAAATGTTTGCAAAAGAGCAAAAAAATTTAGGTCATAAAGAAAAAAAATTTTTTTAGAAAATCAATTAAATATTTTATTCTAAAAAAATAACGCGTAGAGGTGAAATAACTTAGAAAAAAGCTTCTCTTCAAAAAAAGGGGATGGTTTATGGTAAAAATATTAACCAACTTACCAAGAGGCATCGACCAAAGCTTACCCCTATACTCTTTGTCCATAAATTTTTTTTTAAATATAGACTAATCCACCTCATTACTAAGTTCTCTGTTTACCCCATCGTATCAATACCCTAGTCCTGAAACCCCCTTCAAGCGTGACTGGATTGGGTTTGGAACGTGCTGGGCTCTTTTTTAACTCAGACTATCGTTCGACAACGAATCGCCCGAAACACAAATTTTTGTCAGAGTTCCGTCTCGAAAAAACTCATCAGAATGGAGGTTGGGTTCTTCCGCGGAAGGTTTGTTCTCGTTTTCTTGACTGGTTTTTTTCCGATACCCCTGGTGATACTGGGTGTTTTTCCCATTCAAAATTTATAAAGGAGGGAATTTTTTGAGATTTTTGGGTTGTCTGCTGTCCATGGAATCTTCTGAAGTGTCGGAGCCTGCCACCAAGATTCACTACCGCAAAAAAAATAAACAGTGTTAGTTTTCAGCTTCATGGCATCCCACGAAGACTTCTATGAAGCCCAAGTATTAGGTACCGTGGGTGGCTGCGCAACCTTAAGGTTTTTCACACCGAAAAAAAAAACAAGAAAAACATTCTTTTGCCCTTTTTTTATTTGTTCTTTTTTATTTTTCGTTATTTTGTCTACATCGCGCGATCAAATAGTTGTTCACCCCGTTTGACCATTTGGGAAAAAGTTAGGGATGACGAACAAAATTTTCTCTTTAGGTATGTACACACCAAAAAAACAAAAAAAAAAACATTCGTTCTTTTTACTTTTTTGCATGTTTTTTTGATTGGTTGTTCGCTTTTTCTGTCTACATAGCGCAACAAATGTTTTTACTCTTTTTAAAAATAGTTGGAATAGTTATTGATGACCATAAAAAAAAAAATTCTCTTTTTAACGTCCACTGGAACATGTGCAAAAGCAAACAAACGTTTCCCCCCGGTTTTAACTTTCCCGAAGAAAACGTTTATTCGCTTATTTTAGAGACACACGGGGTTCACCTGGTGTGGCACCAAAACTTCAAAAGCCCTTAGAAAGTATGCTGTAGATAACAATTTATTTTGTTTTTAAATTGCATTTGTGTAATCAGAGTTATGTTTTTTGTCCCGTCATACCATAAGATCATAACACTGCGCCCCCCTCCTACCTAGCCCCCCCCTTTTATTGCCAAAAAAACCCTTTGGGCTTTTTTAGAACATTTTTAAAAACTATTTGATTTTTTAAAAATTTTTTATTTAAAAAATTGAAAGTTAATTTTTTTTTTAGTAGAAAATTTTTCCTTTCGTCTGATTTAAATAAATTAAAAAGTAGGGAATTGGAAAAAAATTCAGAAAAATACTAAGTTTTAATAATTTTTAAAAAAATTAAGAAAAATTTTTAAAAAAATAAAAGAATATTTAAAAAGCAAATTTTTTTAAAAAAAATAAAAAAATTTTTTTATTGAAAAAAAACTTTTTTTTTTAAAAATTTGGGCCTTTTTTTAAAATTTTATCTTATATTATTAATCAAAGTGTCGGTAATTAAAAATTTCCCTGCATGCGCAGTACTAAAAAAAAATTTTAAAGTCGGCTGTAAAAAAAAACAAAAGTTGAGCAAAATCACACTACAACATTTGAAACTTTTTTATTTTTAATATCAAAAAAAATTTTAAAACAATAAAAAAAAAACATAAATATTTGCTATTTTTAATAAAGGTCACATCAGAACATTTTTTTATATGATAGATTAATGTTTTTAAAATCTCATTCAGAATTCCCACCCCTTTTGGGATATTGACTGGGCTATTAAAATTCCTGAAACAACCCAACCTAACACCGTTTTTTTAAAAATGGGCTTGTTTACACCTACCTGTATCTGCCCAGTACTTAATACATTCCAAAAAATACTAGTTCTATTAAAATATCTATTTTATTTGATATGTTAAGAATTTTATCCCCTAGTTTAATATTAGGTGGAATTTCTAACTCATGTACAAAACAGGAACTTGTGGGAATGTTATCAATGTATGGGGAAAAATTAACAGGGTATTTTGTTTCGAAAAAACTCGTTTCCCGAATGTAAAAGACACTTTCAAAAAATTATTTGAAACAAAAAAAAAAATTGCTGATAAAGTTTTTTCCCCAAAGGAAAACAATTAAATTATAAAAAATTGGTCAATATTTAATTTTTATTTTAAAAATTTATAATTTACTAAAATTTCAAGCCCCTCAAGACTTTACAGTGTTAAAAAAAATATTATTAATTTATAATAAAAAACTTTGACATTACCATTAGGATTATTTTCATCAAATCAAACATATTTGAAATTCGAGTCAGTTAAAAAACGCAATAAAAACATACCTTAATTTTGACTATAAAAAATCGAAAAATTAAGATATCAGACTTTTTTCATTTTGATTGTCAGCATATTTATAATAAAGAAAATCTACAATTTAATGAGAAAAACCTAACCAAAACTAACCAAAATAGGTAATAGTTTGGAAGTTGTTGGCTGTTAGTTCTGCTTAGTTTTCCTATAAAAAAACTTTATTTCTGTTAAACGAAAAAAAAAATCTTAAATAATAAACTATTAAAACACATCTGGCAACATTACTTATTTAAGCAGAGACAAAATATTAAGTCAGCCATAACTTAAGTATATTTTATATGAAAAACAAAGAATTTATTTTATTTTGTGATAAGGTAAGTGAAAAATCAATTTTTTCAGACTCTATTGTGTTTTCTTAAGGAGTGACAAATAAGTAAAAGAAAAAATTATATTAAAATATTGTTGCTTAAAAAAGACATTAAAGTTCAACGAAGCCCTAGTTTATATTTTATGTACCGTGTTTTTTAAATTTAATTAAAAGACAAAAGACTCAAGTTGTGCCACTGCTTAAAAATTCCTAGATAGTTTTGACTTTTTAAATGTAAAAATATTTTTCTTTTGGTGTTTTTTGTTAAAAATAACAATTTAAGAAGCGTAAAAATGTATTCAAAAAAATATTAAATATTTTACTATAAAATCATTTAGTTTTAAGAAGGAATTTTAAAAACGTTTGTGCGTTTTTGATGTTAGGGCCAAGTAGGGTTTTATGACTTAAAAACTAGATGTGTCCGGCATAATTTAACTTCAGATTTGTAATCAGCACCCCGAAAAAAAACCCCTGTATACTAAATTTCAATAAAATCGGCCGTGGGCCCGATAAGTAAAAAATAACCAAAATTTTTCTTCTGCTATTCCTTGGTGGACTTGTAAACTAAACTCATTTAATCTTAACACGTACAACTATAACTTAATATTATTTCGTCTCAAATCTTGTAACATAAAACTAAAAGCAAAAGTTTCAAATTTGAAGTTTATAACTTGTCTTTCTAGCCCAGTAAATGAAGGGACAAAGTTGTAAATAAATCTGTACAGTTTTCCCTTGTGGCGCGATTCTTAGGTCTAAGTTTATCAACATTAACTGGTGGTAAAGGGCTGAAAATGGCCCCTCAAGGCCCGAATTATGGGCTAATATCTGCCAAAATATGCAAATTGGAGAATTTTTGTTCAGACAAAAAATGAAGATCGCCTTGTAATCTACAAAAATGGTCCTTATAATTTTTTTCGAAAAATCGATAGTTTTAGAGATAACGGGACCCAAAAGTCCCCTCATTTTAGCTGCCGCTCTACCCCTAGAATGCCGCTATCTTCATGGATTCACTTACAAGCGGGCGGACAAATTGTTTAATTACTCGGGGCAATATTGTACATTTTTTAATCATTCAAAGTTCATCGGATTGGGAAAACCCGCACCTATCATTGCATATGAGTTTGGGTCAATTCTGATTTTTCTAGAATATTAAAAAAAGCAGTCAGTTTTTTTTACAATATTTTGAGAGTACCTCATTAATTTATTGATATTTAAAAAAAATGGTCTGTTATTAACATTTCTTTTTTTATAATGAGACCTTAGCAAGTGTTCAATGATCCCAGAAAATTTCCCTCATCTTTTTTGCGTTTTGATAAAAAATTGTTTTGCCCATCTGCGTTTTTTAGTAAGAAACTACTACTACATCTAGCCAGTGTGGAATGTTATGTATTTTTCGGCGGCCATTTTTGCGACAAATATTGGTGTTGCGAAAAAATGGTAAGGACCATTTTTGTAGATTTGGAGGTGATCTTTATTTTTTGTCTAAACAAAAATTCTCTAATTCGCATATTTTGGAAGATATTCGCGGGAAACTCATTTCTGGGACTTTGGGGGGCCAATTTCAGCGGTTCCCACGTCGGAATCGTGATAAACTTTTTCTCGCTTAAAAGCATCCGCGAAGGTCTAAGAATTGCACCACAAATGAAAACTGTACAGATTTATTTACAGATTTGGATACTTTCAGGTCTTCAGGTACTGAACTATTCTCGTTAACGTCTACCTTGTAAAATCAAAATCTTGCAAACTAGCTTTACTCCATACTTAAAAATTAAATGTTTGAGAATTTTTTGTGTATATTTAAATTAAAAACAAACAACTCACAGGATGAAACAGACCGACTGCATTCCGTTGCTCGTTTAACTTGTTATGCCATTTTTTCGCCGGCCGCGATGCACTCATAAAACACTCATTTTTACTAAATAAAATATAAGTTTTGTTAGCGAAAAATAACTTTTATTGACTACTTGTTGCTTGTGACAAACAAAGGTGTTTGATGGCCATTTTGCTATTTTCCCTTTCCTCCGCGCGCTGCGCTGCCACGCCCGCTCTTAAATTATACCTATCGAACAGTCAATGCCCGGGCTGGCAGTGTTGCCAACTCTCAAAAATGTATCCCCTAAAGCCCCAATCAAAAACCCCCAAAATACCTACAATTAATACATTAAAAATAATTAATAAATAATAAAATATTATTAAACAAATAATAAATTCAAAACAATAAATAAATAACATTTTTTTATATTTTTTATTCATAACTTATCTAAAACTTCAAGTAACAAATCTCTTACTGACTAGATGTCGCTAAGGCGATATGTACAAAAATGAATATGATTGGCTAGATTGGATTATTCCAGGGCCTATACTGTTACACCTTTATTTTGCCCAATATAACATTTGAAAAATAAAATATTTAAAGTTATAATGATCCCTAAAAAATATCCCTAAAAATAAAGCACCCCTAAAAAAATCCCATCCCACTTTTTCCCCCTAAATTTGGGGAAAACCCCTAAGTTGGAATGTGTATTACTGGTTGCAGGGCCAGATTTAACTTTTTGCCGCCCTAATATGTCAATATTTTTTGGATATCAGAACGAAAATTTTAGCATAAAAATAATTTAAACTTCATTCGTAATTCTTTAAAAAAAAACTAATAAACAAATTTAACAAAAGTAAATCATACGGAAAAAAATAAATAACAATTCTTAAAAAAAAATAAATTTCATAATACAAAAACAAAATATAAATCAAAATGGCAAAACAAATAAGTTTTTTTTTAACTATGTAGTATTTAATTATAGGCAAAACCCTATTTTCTTCGAACTTTTTTGCAAAATCATTAATTATATGTTAAAATTTACGATCACATTTTTTAAAAAATGAATCCTAAATTTGTCGCCCTAGGTTTTTTGACTACTCAGCCTTTGCGTAAATCCACCCCTGGCTGGTTAACGAGGTTTAAAATTCTTTTGCATATTTAACCTAATAGGCTTAAACAAATTTTAATATAGGCCTGAACATACAGACGGCAAAAAAATCGAATGTTTTTTTTTTATTGGAGCTCAGCAAATATTATTTAAGATAACTCTAAAAAAAGGTTATCGTCAAAATTTGAGCCCTTAGTTTTAATATTAAAAGGTCTATCATCGCGGATTTCGATTTTTTAAATCCGTACGCCGCTTACGCCCAGATCTTTTCAACAATATACAGTGTGTCCCAAATTGCGGGGAATTATTTTAACCCAATGTAAAAATCTTAAATGGGCTTTTGAACATCATGAGCAAATTATACATGGTTTATCTTATTCAGGTTTTGAGAATATTTTGAAAAACCTGAAAATGATTTCTTCAAAATCGAGCCATATTTTTAAAACATTTCATCAATTTGTTAAAACTCTCATGGCAACTCTAGTTTTGTAGAATATGACCGAGTAGACAATTTTTATTTTCTACGTTTCGGGTTTTTAGAATCATCATCAACTTTACCTTTTCATATGGGCGCCATATTGGGTTTTTTTCGCAGCCAAATAGTGCTTTTTATTCTTATTTTAACAATGTATAACTTGTTATAGTTTAGGAGTTTATAACATCATCTACCTCAAAAAACAAATATTCTCCCAGTTGGCCTTGATTCCGGCGAATGTCATCTAGCGTCATTATCAAGTTAGCTCGGGTACGTTATTAATTTTTTTCAACTCTGTAAAATGGTTAATTATATTTAAAGAAAACTTGATATTTTGAAACGTTATTTCCAAAGCAATAAAAATAATACAGCTGCGCAAACGTATTTCAAGAATTTTTATGAAAGGCAGCATCCTAAACTAACATACTTTCGAAAACTGGTTACAAATTTGCTTGAATTCGGAAGTTTTAAAAAACCACGACCTGAGAAGTACGTTAAAAAAATCGACAACGAGATGCTGCACTTAACCAACATTTTAAAGAAAATCCAACATCTTCAGTCAGAGATGTTGATAGAGAATTCCACATATCTAAGTCGACCATTCATAGGGTAGTTAGGACTATTTAAAAAAATATCGTTAATATGTTTAGAGAAATGGACAACATTTTGAATTTTAGGTGGTTATTTTACATCTTCATTTTAGTAGCAATATTAGTTTAGCCACTTTTCATTGCTTTTGTTTTCACTTGGTTCAATTAACTTGTTACGTGTAGTTTGGTTGTAACACGGTATTTACGTTATAGCTATCTTCGCGAAACCCATTTCTGTAAAATGTCTGTTCAGCTTATCTATTTTGCCAATTACTAATATTTTATTGTTTACAAAAAAAAACGACGTTCGCCGGAGTCAAGGCCATCTGAGAAAATATTTGTTTTTTGAAATAAATGAGGTTATAAACTCTTAAATTATACCATGTTACACATTGTTGAAATCAGAATAAAAAGCACTATTTGGCTGCGTAAAAATCCAATATGGTGTCCATATGAAAAAATAAATTTGATGATGATTATAAAAACCCGAAACGTAGAAAATAAAAATTGACCACTAGATCATGAAAAAGTTGCTTTAAAGAAGTTTTTACAGATTTGAAAAATTTTCACTTATAAAAAAAATATGGCCGATTTTCTAAGATCATGTTTCAGGTTTTTTCAAAGAATAGATAAAACCATGTAGTAAACCGGAATAGCTTACTAACATAATTGTCCAAAACTTTCCCCATTTAACCGATTTTCTATTTATCGTGGTTTCCCCATACATTCCCCACCAATTTGGGACACACTGTATATGAAAGATATAAGAAATACTTATTTTTGTAGAAAATTAAATTCCCAAGTGGTTAATGGTTTTTTTAATTTTGTCGACTTTAGCACGTGTTGCTTGTAATAAAATTGTAAAATGTAATTTAGACTCATTTTTAGAATATTCATACAATCTGACAACGTCGCTACTACCAGTAACAAAACCACCATGATATCAACAAGTTGCGATAATAGGACGCAACAAAAACGTAAATTTTAGCTGCTTTTAAAATTTAATTTATAAAATGCTGCATTTACGGCGATTTTTTTTAACAAGTAAACATTGCAAATTTCCGGTCCCCAAAGTCGACTGTCCCTAAATTATATTTGAATAACAAAACAATCACTAAAAAATATTGAAACCAACTCGTACATTAATTGGTCATTAATGATTTTAACCCTTAAACAGCCTCGACCATTAATCTCACCTATTAACACCCTTGTTTGCTAAACAGCTATAAAATTATTGAGTGCCAAACCTGGTACGGATCCTTTGGGACATCTTATTGTAATTTTACGGAAAGTTTCACAAGTACCGTTTAATAATTCCTTTGCTTGAGGAATACAGGGTGTCCGGAAATCACGCTGAAAAATTTTAAGGTACGATTCTACATAAAAAGATATGAAAAAAGTTCATATTAACGTAGGTCCGAAAATGCTTACAAAGGGAACTACAGGCTCTTGAAGATGGTGTCAAAAAAGTGGTTTTTATTTAATTTATTAGGATTTACTAGCAATACAGGAATTAACTTCTACGTATAAGTTAGAGTGATTGAAGGTCACTTTTTGAAAATAGCAGGTGACCCATATGGCAACCAGTGAGCTTTAACAAAGGGGTGTTAGTATTTTGATATAATATTTTTTTCCATTATTTAATAATTATATATATATATATATATTTATATAAAAAATATATATATATATATATATATATATATATATATATATATATATATATATATATATATATATATATATATATATATATATATATATATATATATATATATATATATATATATATATATATAACAGCGTGTCCAAGATAAGGAGGGCCAGTATGGGGATCTCCGAAACGGTAAGAAATGGGTGGGTAGTTTAAATTTGGCAAAGTTGCGTATTGGAAGCTCAATAATACACCGTTAAAAAATTGAAGTTACCTTTTGTACTTTTGGAAATATGGCGGAAAAACTGAAATTTGCGATTTTCGTTTTTATTTTTTTAATAGGTAATTTCAAACGTTAGAAAAATTTTAAAAATACATTATTATTGGAACTTTTAGCGCTTTATGTATTGGTAAAGTCAATTTTCTTTTACGACGTTTCGTTTTCGTTAAACCATCATCAACTTTATTTTTTAAAATACGGACCTGAGCTTTTTATTTAATTTTTTTGAACACCTTATTATCCCAATTACAAAAATGTATAACACGTAATATTTATTTAACAAATATGGAACGCCCCCATAAGAAATGATCTGCGTTCCTTGCCTAACTCAGTGTCTCTTACGAAAAATGTTTATTTAAAAGAAAAAAATCAAGTGTCATACATTATTGTAATTGGGATTAAAATTGCTTTAAAAAAAATGAAATAAAAAATTGAGGGCCGTCTTTAAAAAAATTAAGTTGATGATGGTTTAGCAAAAAAGAAACGTCGTAAAAAATTTTTACTTCGCCAATGGATGAAGCGCAAAAAGTTCCAATAAAATGTATTTTTAAATTTTTTCTAATTTATGAAATAAACTCGTAAAAAAATAAAAACGAAAAACAAAAATTTCAGTTTTTCGGATATATTTTCAAAACTATAAAATAAAACTTCAATTTTACAACGGTATATTATTATAATATATTATCCTAATACGCAATTTTGCCAAATTTAAACTACCCACCTATCTCTTACTGTTTCGGAGATCCCCATACTGGCCCTCCTTATCTTGGACACGCTGTATAACGAGTCCGGATAAAGGATTCTATTTTTAAAAAGGAATCGATTCCAAAAAGGATTCGATTCCTACCCAGCTCTCTGTTGTATGCTTTGAAACTTACCTTTAATAATTGTTCTGGTTCAAAGACAAATTCTTATAAAACAAGCTACCTCCATTTATCAAACATTTTCAAAGAAAAATACAAATTTCTTAATGCAAAGTCAAAAATATTCATTTTAAATAATAGCAAATATTTTTTGGGTACTTCAGACATTTTACTTTAAAAATAAATGTCTGAGCCACACCCTGATGACATGTACCCACAGAACGACTTCAATGACTTGATAACTGAGGAACACACGTAAGAACTGCGAAGAGAACGAACAACTACCAACTGCAAGTTGGAAAGTTGAAATTGCAATCGAGGCATACGAGGTCATCGGTACGGCGATGTTGCCAAGTAAATAAACGCACTTTTCCTTCCTATGTAAAGCGTAGTTCATATACTTGCGAAATGCGATTAACAAATTACGAATTCGCAAAATTTTTCCGCCGGTTTCTTTGGTATTTCATAGCGCTGCGACTCAAGGGCGTAGCCAGGATTGTATATAAGAGGTGGCAGATAAAGAAAATCCTAGATTATATCGTTTGTTTTGATCGTTGTTTTTGCCATATAAGTTTTACATAAGCAGTGGAGGACGTAATTAAAAAAAATATATAAAAATCAGAAATAGCTTAAATAAATGAGAGCGGCAACCGATGAAGGCGCACAAAATTGGCTGATCACCCGCCTTCCGCCCACCCGCTCCGCTCGTATGTCTATTTTACTTATGGTTCTTTACTACTTTTTAAAAGTTCTTTTAGGTTTTCACAAAACGTTTTATGATTCATTTTTCTATAACAGTATCTATCTATCTATCTATCTATCTATTGTAGCATGGTGAGTTCCCTCGCTGGGGCCCTGAGCACTGAGGCCTAAGCCCATTATGCTCTACACCAACCCTTAAGCATACACAGGTTCCGTCACCCTGTACTGTCCCTTATGTATGTATTTCTTTTACACTGATATGGCGCTGTCATTTTGCTTACTAGAGCCTCAATTTCCTCACTAGTGATGCGGGTCTTGTTAGTGGTAGGAATCTTATGTCATTTAGGTCCAGCAATGCTGTACCTAGACATTTCCCCCTGATGTGCCCTAGTGCTGGGCAATCTCTAAGTACATGTATGGCGTCCTCTCTTCCCTCTTCACACCATCTACATGACCTGTCAGTATGCCTGTCAGGTTTCTCATTTGCACCCTATTGAAGTCCTCCCAAGTAACACAACTTGCTTTTTAAAAGCTGAGAGAACCGCTACATCACTAAATTATCCAGCCCAATGTTTTATTATTTGTTCTATACAACGTTCTCCAAACCTAACATAGTGCTTATATACGCAAAATAGGCGCACTTTATACAGCTAATTTATTAAAGCTTTATAATTTGCCATTATAAATAAGGTTTATTATGGTATAAAATTCATTAGTAATAACACGAATATATGAGTACTTTATAGATACTCTAACAATGTCACTAGATAGCTACATATTCGATTAAACAGCTTGTCAGTCATGCGCATTTTTCACCAGCCGGCAACAAGCTGACAGCAATTTGCTGAATAAATACTTTATTTCAGTTGCATAAGTAAACTTGGAAAAAAAAATGTTTTTTAAAAGGTATTTTATGGTTGTCGCTCATGCCGATTCTTTTCATAATCTTATATTATTGAACACGACTGGAAATAAAAGCAGACTGATCTACGGTATACATATATATTACACCTAAAATAAATAACTCATTTTAGGAAAGTTTCGCATATGCAGAATGTAAAATTCACTTGCGATGGATTTTTTTCTGATAAAATGTATAGTTTTAGCCCTAAATTCATTAAAGCGCCTTGAAAATAATTAAAAATTGGATTGAAAAAAAATTATATCCAAAATTTATTGTTTATGTTTTTTTTTAATTTTAACCTTTAAAATGTTACTAGATGTTAAATTTCCATACTTTTATCACGAAAAAATTATTAAAACAGGAGCTAGCAACACATGAAAGGAATAATACGCAATTTAATTGCTTTATGTAACAATGGCGGCCCTAACATCCTGAGAAAAATTAAATGACTACGTGCAAAGCGGTCAGAATGGAAATGGTTGTGAAATATTCTATTAAACGGCTTTTAAAAAGCTATTTTTTATGGGTTTGCTTTATAACAGCTTTATAAAAGAATTAGTGCGACCCTCTAGAACTTTAAATAATGTACAGAGGGCGCTATTCGCGTTGTTATATCTCTTTTGGCTTTATAAGGGTGCTACAACACACTATTGCGTTATTAAACAGTCAGTGGCTATTTGCACGTTTGATGTACCTTTATTTATTTTAAGATTTATTCCATGCAGTACCTCCTTATCTAATAGTTTTAACTATTTCTGTAGATATAACGTTTTTGTCGTTTCGGCTTAATTGTCTTAAAAAATTCATTATACATTTTTCTTATCTAAATAGCCTGTGCGAACTGCAATCTCATCGCCGATACGGCTGACGTGTAATTAGTAACTTCCAAAAGACCGGCAACGAATACTTTGCGTGGAGTGCTAAGCAGTGTCCGCGGATCTGCCGGTAAAATGTTTGGTAGCCTGTTATTTAATATAGCTATTAAGTGCTTTAAGAAAATATAGCTTACCTGAAACATCGTGGCCCATTTTCGATCTCTTTAATAAAAAATGTATTTTTTTTACTTTCAGTAGGTGTACCGACTTCTTCTAATGGCACGTCATCGTTTAAGATTTCATTTTCTATTTCCAATAGCCAGTTTTCCCGTTTCTCGTCATCGTCAATTTCAATAAGTTTAGCTTAGCTTAGAAAACACACGACAAAATAGACGACAAAATAGCCGAATGACTTGCCGCTGGGTATGCCTGCTTTATAGCAATTTTATTTCGTTGCTGACTTCTTAAAAAATACCTTTTAAATAACTACAATATCCCAATAATAAAGCATGTTTTCTTAGAAAGTTATGAGTATAAAACAAACATCAACAAAGCTTTTAAAAAGAACCTTTATAATGGCGTTAATTATAAAGCATTGGGAAAAACATACGCAAATTACCCCGTAAAGGTTTTATAAAAAGGTTTAAATTATGGCATAATTGAGGTTTTAATGGTTTTATTTGTGCTTTATATAGTAGCTTATAAAGCAATTATGCAGATAAAACGCTGAAAACTCTCTGACAACTGTGGTTGTCACTTTTATAGAGGCTTATTAAAGCAAATATATAAAAGATATATTAATTAGCTTTAAAAAAGTTCTTACAACCATATTAAAGAGCCATATTGCTTAAAAAACTATTTAGTGTAAATTAACCCTTTTATAAATATATTAAAGGTCTGTGGACGCCTTTATAAAACTTTTATAAAGAAGAAAATGATATAAAGAACCATCTTGTGTTACTTGGGCTCTATGTTCATCGGTAGGTCCTTCCATAGTTCTTCCCCAATAATAGCCTTTGATTGTCTGGCTTTTGTCTTTTTCCAGTTCTCATCCATGTTGCTATCTCTGTCATATCCGTGTTGTAAGAGGTATATTCAGGTACATTGTCCTCAGCTCCCAAATTGGCGAGTTTGCCAGCCATTTCATTCCCGGGATCCCTTTGTGTCCAGGGAACCATTGCAGGGTGACTCTAGTTTATTAATTGCTTCCCGACATCTATTCGTAAGTTCTGATCTGTGCACTGTATTTGTTAGCGCCGCGATCGCTGCCTCACTGTCAGTACATATAGTTATTTTTCCCCTGTATCTTCTACTAAGGCGGTATTCTATGGCTTTGGCTATTGTCATAACTTCCGCCTGAAATACGGTTGCATATTTTTCCATTGTTCCATAGAACTTGTAGTTCGTCCTTTCTACATAGAAACCGAAGCCTGTGCGGCCTCCTTTCCTCGAGCCATCTGTATAGATAACTGTTCCTTCGCTTGGTATCCCACAGCGTTTGTGAGCCCAGTCATCCGCCGATGCCATGTCCACCTTGTGCATGAGGTCTAAGTGGATTACTGTATAGTTGGATTTTACAAGCCAGCCTTTAAGCCTGTTAGTTTCTGAGGTCTTTTAAGAAGCTTCGCAAGTCATGAAGCTCGTCAGAATTACAGTTTATTCGCGAACGACCGCTCTTCTAACGGGGGGCAGCTGCCCCTCCCTGCCCGTTACCTCGCTACGCCCATGCTGCGACTGCGAATTTTTTTAGGGACTTAGTGCTGGAACTGTTGGCAAGATGCAAGATGGAAGTATTGACAAGAGCATTAAGTAGATTGACGCTCTGTATTGACGTTTTAATTAAGTTCCCTTCTTTAAAACTTTTTTGTGTTATTTATAATTAATTTTTTTAACAATATGTATGTATGTTAGGTTTTTCTCTGTGTATTCTTTTAATAAACATTTATAATGCTTTGGTCGTCAGTGAATAATAAGGATCAAGTTGAATATTTTTACTGGTGAAGGAGAAGGGCTATTGCATTCACTGACCTGCATCTTATAAGGTGGATTTATTAAAACAAACAACAACAAAAAATAGAATATACGTTATTCCCATTAAGTCTTTATACAGGCAAATAACATAAAATAAAAATAAGAAATTATATTAAAAATCACAAACTCAAAAACATGCAGAATTTTCATTTTACAGCACCTTTTAGACAACGCGGGGTAAGCCACCACGGACCTTATGCAAATATAACTGATACTTCTTAACTACCCTTATTAACATCTGTGTAATTTTTTCCAGCCGGAACTTATAGTTTGACGTGAGTTTCGAACCACAACCAACGGAGACGGTCTTCCGGCCACCTATGTAAATGCTAACCGTGCTCGGCGTGGCATCGCTTAACTTCGCTAGCGGTGTTTTGACGCGGTATTACATGGCCCCCGGAATTGAACCGTAGTAACTTAATCTTTGAGCAACGCCAAAATCAAACGAGTATCTATATCAATACGCATGCTCGTGATCTTCAATTTTTGCGGAATTCGCAAAATCTTAAATCACAGTCAATTTTCCCGCTTCTCCCATTTCAAATATTACGACACGCAAAAAAAGTGACATTAACCTCTTGGACAACTGACATATTTTAAGTCGACCAATAAGAATCCGTCAATTTTCCCGCCCCCTAGATTTAAATATTGCGAATCGCAAAAAACTTAAAATTAAGACCTCCTACAATTGACACATTTGAAATCGACCAATCAGAACAAGTTTCGCAATTCGCAAATCGCATTTCGCAAGTATATGAACTACGCTTAAGGACGACAAAAACAATTTTTTGAACTGTAATATTTTTCGTCCGCCTTTAATCGTAGCGTCAATGAATACATAAAATAGCCAAAATTTGGAACTCCTTAAAAACAGTTCCGATTTTGATTTTTTTCTATAATATTTAAAATCAGAATCCTTTTGAAAGGGGCAAACAAGTATTTATATTGTTTAAAAAAATGTTTGATATGTTAGTGGATTTTTTATAAATCGCTGTAACTTATAGTCTACAAAAATGGTCCTTATAATTTTTTCGAAAAATCGATAGTTTTCGAGATAACGGGACCCAAAAGTCCCTTCATATTAGCTGCCGCTCTACCGCTAGAATGCCGCTATTTATGATTCACTTATAAGCGGGCAGACGAATTGTTCCATTACTCGGGCAATAATGTACATTTTTTTAATTATTCAAAGTTCATCGGAATGGGAAAACCTGATTTTTCTAGAATATTGAAAAAAGCGGCCAATTTTTTTGAAAATTGGTATTAGAGACTACCTTTTAATTTTAAACAACTTTTTCTTGTAACTTATTTCCATATCTTCTCAAATAAATGCACTTTACTCTTGTACCATTTTAAATTTTTTTAATTTTCTGAACACCGCGTATAAAATATGTTAAATGTTTCTATTCCAATCTTACTCTTAGAAGTAGCAAATTTTTTTATTAAGAGTAGCTTTTTCAATAAAATCAAAAATAAAAAAGTTTTTTCTCTTCAACACCTTTTCCATGGACATACTGTAGAATATACCAAATAAAAATGCAATAAATCATTCAACTTCCTTTTGGTATTTATGGTTTTTATTTTGGTATTTTTATTCGGTGTGATTTCTTGTAGATTTGTAGAGAAATTTAGTAGAGTTTTTGCAACAACAGAAGAATTAAACTATGATATTTTATAATAATAAAATAGACTTTTTGTCTATATAAATTTACAAATATTTGATTGCACCTCTATTAGGGTTCATATTAATGCAATTAACCCCGCAAACATAGTTTTGTTGGTGGAAATCAACTCTCCAAGTGCAGCACGAAAACACTTTCCGGGACTATTTGTTGCGAACTCGTAAAAACCAGTTCCGTTACATAGGGTAAATCAAAGGGTAAATCATATTATATTTGTAACAAAATAATTTGTTATATTTAAACAGGTGTAAGTCGCTTACAGGCAAATAAATAATGAGTACAAGTAAAAAATATGAAGTTGGAGTGGTTTCTTTCATATTCAACTTTTTAATTTGAAAGTGAAAGGTATTTTTTATCTTTGGACAGTCCACGAAGGCCGTGGCCCAAGCACTAACGTACCGTGGGTATCTTAAGTGTAGTGAGAGGGAGTTTGTTCACACGGGACTTAAATATTTGGAGACTGGAAGAAGAAGGGAAACCTTTTGCAGGTAGCAGTTTCCATGGTCTGGACACTCTATGGATGAAGGAACTACGAAAGCAGGAAGTTCAGGGCCTCTCTAGTTAAACTGTAAAAGGATGCATAAAAGTTGCACTAAGTGTTGCTCCGTTGGGAGCT
>JAHBCN010016783.1:0-19135 GCA_019359885.1 Listronotus oregonensis | reverse complement strand
AAAGCTAATAAATAGGTTAGTAAAAATGATGTTTTTTGTAAAACGTTACTATTACTGTGATCATCTTTTTTTAATAGAAAAACTAGGATATTTTACTTTTCAATTTATTATGTTACTTTGTCACTTAATAAATTGAACATTAACCGTATTTTAATAACTTTTTCTTTCCATAATGGATACTACGTAACTAAAAGACCCAAAGAACTTTTAAAAAATGCTTGTCCAAATAATCATAAAAAACTTATTCTTTATTTGAATTTTTAAGACCCTGTATCATTAAAATTATTCATTTTCGGCCCATATTGATTATATATTAAAACTACTTCATCTTGCCCTGTTTATTTTTATCTAGGTCGTGCGTAAATTTCCGCTTTGAACTAAATTTACTAGTAATACATGTAGCGAAACCTCATAAAATAAAATAAATTGCTTTTATTACGCTTGTTATGTCTGTGTATGCAAAATAAACAAAATACAATCTACTGCTTTTAATTTCTTTTAATATAAATAAATATAATATTTTATCCGCTGTTGTTATTATTCATGTTTATAGTAATTATTTTTTTTTTTATTTATTTAAATAAATATGCCCCACTAATGACTTTATGTCTGGCAGCAATATCAGTTTAAATAAAGGTATACCGGTGACAACGAAATCACTACCCAGCCCTTTATTTTCTTGAATAAAAACATATGGCTTTTATATTTTAGGATGACATATTATATTAAAAGATGCCGATTTTGGATATTATAACATGTGCCTATCACTTCCGGTTTGACCGAAACCGACATCAATTTTGATTTTTTTAATGGAACACCCTGTATATTTTTCCGAACTTGGATTTTGCGGATCATTCCTGATATAATATCTATATTATATCCTATACCTATTTCTGCTTGTTTTTGAGAAAATTGCGATTAAAGATATTCAAACTACCGTACATTATGCAGTTTTATGGGAAAACAAAGAAATGTTATAAAAATTTATTATGTTTAATTTAATTTATTCTGAAGACTCTATCTGTGAAGGTCATAATAAACGTTTTCGGCTTTACCGGAAGTGCTGCGAAAATTGACTTTTCTAATAATGTTACTTAAAATTTTAATGCAACACCCTGTATATTTTTTAAAATTTGGATTCTACGGGTCATTCCTGATATAAAATTTATATTATATCCTATACCTATTTTTTTTAGTTTTTGAGAAAAGGGCGATTAAGGTGTTCAAACGACCGCACATTATGCAGTTATAGGGGAAAACAATTTTCTTTTTTTCTCAAAAACTAACAAAGATAGGTAAAGGACTTAATACAGATTTTATATTAGAAATAACCCGTATAATACAAATTTTAAAAAATATACAGGGTGTTGCATTAAAATTTTTGAAGTAACATTATTAGAAAATTAAATTTTCGCAGCACTTCCGGTAAAGCCGGAAGTAATTTTATTATGACCACCAAAGATAGAGTCTTTAGAAAAAATTAAATTAAGCATAATACAGTTTTATAACATTTATTTGTTTTCCCATAAAACTGAATAATGTGCGTTCGTTTGAACATCTTCAATCGCCCTTTTCTCAAAAACAAGCAGAGATAGGTATAGGACATAATTTAGAGTTTATATCACAAATGATCCGTAGAATCCAAATTTTGAAAAATATACATGGTGTTCCATTGAAAAAATCAAAGTTGTTGTCGTTTCCGGTTAAACCGGAAGTGATAGAAACATGTTATAATATCCAAAATCGGAATCTTATGATATAATATGTCATCCCAAAATTTGAAGGCCATATGTTTTCATTCAAGAAAATAAAGAGCTGGGTAGTGATTTCGTTGTCACCCGGTATATTAAATTAGTAGTTTAGTTTAGTCGAGAAAACGAAGAAATGCCCAAGGGAATTTTTGTGCAGTTAGATGGATTTAAATGCGGTTTTTTGCATTCGATTCGTATGAACGTCTACAAACTTTGTTAATAAATTTAATTAATGGAAAATAAAAAACTGCCTTTGTACAATTAAAAATGGTATTTTCAAAATGCAGTTAAAAGTTTGCAATTATAAAACATGTATAACTAGATAAATAATGATGGAAACAGGCCTGAATTTGTTACTCGGGGGGTTTTCGAGGTCGCTGAGCGCGAATATGATATTATCAAGGGTCTACGAAGTACCTGGAGCGAACTATGGATGGCGTAAAAGTCGTCTTCTGGAGTTTGACGACACTTTCTTTTAATATCAGCCCAATTTTGTTACTCGGGAGGTTTTCGAGGTCGCTGAACACGAATATGATATTGACAAGGACCTGCGGACCACCTAGTGCGCGCTAAGGAGAATGTAAACGTCGTCTTCTGTAGTTTTACGATAAATCCACCTTATATCAACCCAATTTCTTTACTCAAGAGGTGTTTATTGTTGCTAAATACGAATATGACATTGGCAAGGGGCTCCGGAGACCTGGTGTGCGCAAAGAATGGTGTAAACGTCGTCTTCTGGAGTTTTACGACAAATTCTTCAAATATCAGCCCAATTTTGTTACTTGGGGGTTAACGAGGTCGCTGATCACGAATATGATATTGACAAGGGCCTGCGGAGTACCTAATGCGCGCTAAGGATAGTGTAAACGTCGTCTTCTAGAGTTTTCGTATGAACATAGACGTTCATACGAATCGAATGCAAAAATCCGCATTCAAATCCATCTTACTGCACAAAAAATCTGTTGTAAGGCCTCTTTTTGTGCTACGTTTCCTCGACTATTTTGGGAGCATACTTATTCACACACACACCACATAACCGACGAAAACTTAAACCGATTTTTACAGGCCGGTGCAATGTTGCAAGAGCAATTTAAAAAATTGTTAAGAATCTTATGCCAGAAATCATATTTGCAAATAAGTGTGTCAACGTTTATCAAGCACTGTACAGAGTAGTTTAAAAATATTCTGAAAGATTAAACAGTATACTGGCTACAAATATTCAATAAGATAGTATCGACAAAAATAAATTTAAAATTGTTTTTAAATATTTAGCTTACTGTATACCGTTATACCTAAAATATAAAATTTAAGTCGATGCTGTTAATTTACGATGTACATTTTTACGCTGTTTAAAGTTTGTTTTGTTTTGGTTATTTGGTTTGGTTTGTCTTAAAGGTGGTTAAAATACCGCGTGTTTTAACTACCACTTATGACCTTATTTAAAATAGTTTAATAAAAAAGATATTGACCACATTAAAGCAAATCAAACTAAAAAGACCAAATTAAATAGTGGATTCAAAAAAACACTAATTTAAAATAAAATCTCGGCTTGTAAAGAATGGCGATCTAAGTTTTGTTTACAATTTTGTTCCAATCTTTTTTGAGTTGGCAATTTTTTTGCTGATCTGCCTGTACTAATAAAAAAGAGCTGTCCATATTAATAAAAAAGCCTTTATTTATACAGACAGATAAGTAAAAAATGTACTTGTTCTAATTTTAAATATCAGAACATTAAAAGACCGTGCCTATGGATAGGAACTTGGCCCTTACTTTACATAACTGTTTTTGCTATGATCTCCTTTTTTTTAGTTCAATGAATGGACAAAATTTAAGAAAGCTTTTCATGCCTGTTTATTTTCTAAGCTCACCTTGCTCTATAGGTAGAACCTAACCAATGGAGTAAATAGGAAGTAAGAAAATTGCTCATTTTAATGCCCCTTATATCGCGCCTGGTCGGGAGCCTAATAGGTAAATATACCAATGGACAATTATGACCTCAGAAGGTCAGTTTTATTCAGATTCCAAAATTCTAGAATACCCTCTAAAAATACAATACTACCACCCTGTTTCAGGCTTTTTCGAGTAAAGTGCAGTTTTTAAAATTTTTCATTTACTTGTGTACTAAAACCTACTTACATAAGAAATTTAAAGTTTTTACTCCCTGGCGAAATGTCCCATAATTTTAATGAGTTAGTCAGTGAGTTAGTCAGTTGGTAGTAAAATCGGCGATTTTTAAAAACGAATATCTCGGAGATCACTTGACATAACTTTTTAATTTTTTTATAGGTAGTTAGAATACTTATGTAAATACAATACCAAATTTTATACCCTTTTTTAAAAAGAGACTAAAATTTTTATAGGTAAAAAAATAGGTCAAAACATTTCGTGTAAAATAGATACACATATTCGTGCAGTAGACCGGAACTTGGCCTTATCCACCTTATCTTAAGAAGTGTATTCAAGTTATTAAATGTTCAAGTCATGTTTTCTGTTATTGCTTTAATTTGCAAAAGCAATTACTCTCGCCTAGTTATTTGTTAGATTAAAAAGGACTATTTTTTATTACCAAACTAAAAATAAATTCGGTGCTTAGTAGAATTTTAAATAGTTTTTAGATTTTGTCAAAAAGTTTACAAATTGATTTATTTCAAAATATTTTTAATTTAATGAAAACAGTACAACAGTATTAACAGTTGAGTTAGTCTTACAATGCCAATTATGTCACACTATATCAGAATCTGTCAGTTACAAGGTGTCGCTTCGACAAGCCGACCTAAGCTTGGTGCGATAATATGCCAAATTATCTAGTTTCTATCGTTAAGGGGAAATATCTTGAGGCTGACTATTAGATTTGAATCTTGTCGCCCGACTACGAGTGTCAGTATGTCAGAGTACAGAAATTATACGTTTGAGTATATCAGTGATTGTATCTAATTACTTATTTCAAGTGGTTGTTGATGAATATATATATTTGATCGATTAGTTAACGGAACTATTAGATTTAAAGAAATGGTAAATTGAGAAAGACAGTTATGTAAAAAATAATTGAAATCACGCTTAGGGTACATTTTCAGTATTTTAGGTAACATTTAAGGAAAACTAATACGTTGTATTTTTATTAATATGCTATAAATATATCACCAAATTTTATGATATTTAGAAAAGCAAAATTTAAGCAAGTTTTTTTCAAAAAATCTCTTTATTAAGGCAAAATTATTATTTTGTATGACCGTCGTAGCAGGATTAAAAGTACAAAGGCACCAAAATCATTATGGAACAATTCTTTTTTTAATTTAAATCGTGTAACAGTACATTACACCAAAGGCACATCCCCCACAATAACTATATTTTTTACGTAAGATCCCCGTAAGATCGCCAAATATTATGATCTAAATATTTAAGCACAACATGAATAAATTTTTAAAATCTACTTTTACAAATATAGTACTTTGCTACTTTTAGGTATATTAAAATTTTTAATTCTATACAAAAAAAAGTCGTTTGTCTTATTAATGTTTCCACTTTTACAAGAACATTTTGTTTTTTAGCTCATTTTTGGGGAACCGGGGTTTTTTTATACTTTTTTTAAAATTTTTTGCTGTAATAAAGGGGGTTTAAAATTATTTCCCCTTTTAAAATTTTACCATTGGATTTTGAAAATGATGGGTTAAAACTTTTAAAAATAAAATTTTTTTTTAAAACCCTTTGGCAAAAAAAAATTTTTAAAATTTTAAACTTAAATCATTTTATTTTATCGTCTAGGTTTTTATTATTTTTTAATTTAATTTCAATTGGTTTTAAAAATTGTTAACTGTATATACTTTATACACCCTTTTTTGGGGGAAAAAACCCAAAAAAAACCCTTTAAAATTCATAAAGATAATTTTTTTTTGGAATTAATATTAAACAGTCCATAAGCCACAAGTTCAGTAGCTGTGCAGCGTTCATTTAAACAATACAAATTTAATAACCCCATAGAAAGATACATTTAAATATCTTCCAAAGATTGAAAAATTTAAAGAAAAAAATTGCATGGTGCAGTTCCGCAAATTGCGTTGTGCTGTATTAAGTTTTATTCTTAAATTAAATTACAATTATATAAAATTAAGAGTGATACTACAAAAATTTTGGGACAGATACATTTACATTTCTTTATACAAATAGGATTTAAAACTATTTAAAATATATAAATAAAAGACTTTATGATGCCTACTTTAGAAGTAGTTTTAATGATTACTATAATATCTATACATTAAATGATTTCTATTACATATATACATCGGTCAAACAACGCAGTATTTTAAAGCCACAAATACGACAAAAAAAAAATGCAGCAGCCTTAACCAACCACGAAAAGGCATTTTGATTTTAGTAAAACAGAGATACTTAAACAGAACAAACCAGAAAAAAGAGAATTTTTTAAAGATGATCGAATTAAAAAAACAAACCTTTATACATGACAAAAAGATATTAACAATCTAATGAAATATACATCGCCCTTTATAGCACTGTATGTTAATTTTTGATAAAAATAGTTTGTCCTTTGTGTTGTTAAAAATGTAAATATACATACACCTTATTGTTTAATAATGTAATGTTTACGAAGTAACTCTATAAATATATATATATATATATATATATATATTATATTAGCTATATATATATATATATATATATATATATTATATTATATATATATATACATATTATATATATATATATAAATATATATATATATATATATATTATATATATATATATATATATATATATATATATATATATATATATATATATATATATATATATATATATATATATATATATATATATATATATATATATATATATATATATATATACATATATATATATATATATATATATATATATATATATATATATATATATATATATATATATATATATATATATATATATATATATATATATACAAAATAACTCTGTTTTAACGACAGTTAAAAAGCAGATTAATCCTGATTTGTTGTTCCCTGTGACTCTCCTTAGACGCGTTTCGCCTGCCTAACAGGACTTTTCAATAGGGCTGTAGCGAGTGCACAGTTAACAAATAGAAACTAAGGGTCTACTTAAAAGGACATATCATCGCTTTCGGTGAGATATTAAATCTCACTCTTGACGTCGTGCTAAAAATCACATTTTTAGCAAATCGACATCAGTGTATTTACCGGAGTGGGTATAAATGATGAAAAATAGGAAAAAATTTTTACTGTCACGGTATGTACAAAAATGTAACCCGTTTTAACGACAGTTAAAAAGCAGACATATCCTGATTTTTCTGTTGTCTCCTGTGACTCTCTCCCTAGACGCTGCCTGGCCCGCCTAACAGGACTTTCAATAGGGCTGTCAGCTATGCACAGCTAACAACAGAAAAACCAAGGGTCTACTTAAAAAGACATATATTATCGCCTTTCGGTGAGATAGGACCTCCACTTTAATGTCGTGCTAAAATCACATTTAGCAAATCGACATCAGTATTTTTTACCGGAGGGTATATAATGATGAAAAAATAGGAAAAAATTTTTACAAAAATGTAACTCCGTTTTTAACGGATATATATATATATATATATATATATATATATATATATATATATATATAAAATATATATATATATATATATATATATATATATATATATATATATATATATATATATATATATATATATATATATATATATATATAAATATATATATATATATATATATATATATATATATATATATATATATATATATATTTTAAGAAAGGTTATTGATTTTTTTTATGGATGGGATCTATTTTTTACTTTGGTTGGGAAAGCAGAAATTTTTTTTTAAACTTTTCTGTGTTAAAATATACATATAATAAAATTTTATTTTACTTTATCAACCAATTTTTTTTTCCCCAATAAAAATAAGGATAAAAACTATTTAATACATTTATGTGCAAGGTTGTAAAAAGCCGATAAATTTGTTTTAGGGACACGTCTGACATTGCTTCATGCGAAAGACCGTCTCCACAAATTTTGAAAACCGCGAGAGATAAAATTCGAAATTTTATCCCGGTCGGTGTGCCCTTTAACAACTTGTTTTTATTTTTAAGTGCCCCAAGCCGTAAAATAATTTTTAGATAAGTGTCATCTGCTCAAAAATTGCCAAATGAAATTTAGTTTAAACCCCCTGATTTATTATAGAAAATCCATAAACAAAAAAAGAAATATGTTTTTAAATTAAAAAATTAAAAAAAAATATTGCTAAAAAAAATGAAGTAGACCCATTTGGTTTTATGCCATTCTTAAAAATATAAAAAATTATCACATCCTCCTAGTTTTTCCCTTTTTAACTTTTAAAAAAAAAGAGCTGTATATGGTTTAAGTTAAAAAAAATAAAGCCCCCAAATAAAATAAAAATTAATAGAATTATTTGAAAGAAAATATTTAAATAGTTTTTTTCTCTTTAAAAAAAGCAAAAATTTCTTTATCCAAAGAAAAGTCTTTTAAATTTTTTAAAAAAACAACAATATAAAAAATAAAAATAAGGGAATTACTCATTTAATTAAAATTTTACCCCTAGACAATATCCATAATTTTGGAATTTCAAATAAATTATTTTTTTGGACACCCAAATCAAGGTAAACTGTAAATTTAGTATACATCTGACAGAATTTAAATTGGATAAAAAAATCGTATTTTATAAAATGCACATTGTTTAATTCAATACAAAAGCATTCTTTTTTGTTTTAAAAAAAAACCAATTTTATTTTAAAATTTTAAATTTAAGAATTTTTTAAAAATATCTGTTTCTTTACTAATTCGTCGCCGTTTACTTAAAAGAGGGGAAATTTTTTTCAAAAATTTCAAAAAGAAAACTATAGAAAAAAACAAATGTAAAATTTGACATCCCTGGGCCCGTTTAAAAAAATATCAAACATTTTATGATTTTTTTACTCGCAGTGTCATTTATTGTTATTGTATGAAAAATTTTAACAAAAAAATTTTAATATGAAGTTTCTTTAAGAATATTAAAATTTGAACATGCTCTTTTTCCCCCACCCTTTAAAAAAAAAATTTAATTTAATTTTTTTATTTAAAAATATGGATTTTAAAGAAAAAGGATGTTTTTTTTAAAATTTTAATTTTTTGTTTTTTAGGGGATCAAAAAATTTCAATGGTATCGAACTGACCGATTAGCTGTTATTTTAAAAGTCCCTTTTCATCAGTTTTTTAATAAATATTATTAACGTCAAAATATTAAATAGAGACATGTAATAAAAAAACTGTAATCACCAAAAAAGATAAAATTGCCTTAAACACCAGGTACAATGGCACATTCACCAACGCACGATATAAAAAAAAAACATAGCCCATCTCGCGTATACTGGCATCAACCCAACTGAAATAATTTTAACAAAGAAGAAAAAAAAATCAAACGACTAAAGTAAAGACCAAAAATAACTTGGAAAAAAACTTATATTAAACAAAAAAAAATTTTTTAAAAATAATGACAACCAGCAAATTAAATATTTTGAAAGTTAAATACAGGCGGTAAAACACTTTTTAAATTTTAAAAAAAAACAAAACAAACTTTCAGATTAAAAAAAAAAACCAATTTTAAAAAAAAACCCAAAGAAAAGGAAAACGATGCTAAATAAACAGGCCAAAAAGGTACTGCTAGAATATTTATAAAAATTTCATGGTTCTATAGAAAAAAAAAAACAATTTCTTATCGGGATAAAGAAAGGTAAACCCAAAAAAATCAAGCGGTAAGAAGAAAAATCATAAAATTCTATCCAGTTTCCCCCAAATTTTACTCTTGTGCATATAAATTTTGTAAAGTAGAAAAGTTCATAACAAAAATAATTTTTAAAAATTTTAGCTAGACGAAGGTTTTTACAGGATAGTTTTTTGAAAGAAATTTTTAAAAAACACTTTGCAAAAATTTCATTATATTTAAAAACAAAATTTGAGTAAGAAAACCCCATGTTAAAAAACCCAACAATGAAATTTAATCAAATTTTAAACTTAAAAGAATAAAATAGTGTCTGTCTTCATATGGACCCAAAAATTTAATTTCCCAGTAATTTTCTTAAACATTAAAAAATATTCATGATATGCAAAATCCCATTTGAGAACCTAAATGGTTATTTTTAAAAAAAAACCTAAATAAATCATAACGTTTATTGCATGTTTACAACTGGTTAAGATGTTTACCTGAATGGAAAATTTTTAAAAACAAAAAATTTACACTAGATTTTTATGATTTTGGTATTAAAAGTTTCGTTAAACAGATCCAGGACTTTTTTTTGTTTAAACAAAAAAAAGCTTTAAAAAGGATAGTCGAGGCAATGAAGCACTAAAAGGCCAAAAGTTCTGAATTTCGTATAAGACGGACTGGGTTTTTTTCTTGCTTTTAAATTTTTTGTAAAAATGTATTTTTCTTTGTGACTTATACAAAAACCCCAATTTGCATTACTGAAATATGCATTTAAAAAAAGCATTTTTTTTTTTAACACTTTTTAGAAGATTTAATAATTTTGTAAATATTCACTGGCCCTCGGGGTTCCTTGAATGCTGACCACGATTAATGTTTAAATTGACCCACAGCCGACCCAGCTCAGTAACGCTGATGAACGTCATTCGGAGCCTCCCCAAATTCACGCGGGGAAGAGAAACTGGGCGCCGGGGGATTTTTCGGGTCGTTAAATTAAAATATGGCATCGGCAAAAACCCCCGGACACCTGGTGCCCGGAACCTGACGTGGACATCATGTCCGAAAATTTTTTTACAAGATCGCCAAAAAAAACCCCGAAAATCATTGAGGGCTTTTTTTCAACCAAAATTTTCCCACGTCGAAAGTGACCCCCCAAAACTAATGAAACGGAACCTGAGCCTAAACAAACCCTTGAGTTTTCAGCACGACCGTAACCGTAGGGGTTTTTTTGTTAAATTTGAACCCTTTTCGCCGAAGAAATGTGGTCGAGGTTCATGAACACTAAACATTTTTTTTTTGTTTTTAAAAGAAATATAAAAATTTTATTGTTTTTTGCATTTTTAATAAATCCGTGAGTAATTATTATTTACTAAAATTTTTTAAATGACTTATTGCCAAAGACCACTCTTTGCCATCTCAGATTTTGTTAAAACGGGGTCTTTAAATAATATTTTTGTTTTTTTTTATTTATTTTTTTTTTTTTTTTAACTCGATAAAAAACCTAATGCTTATGTCCTGTTTCAATAAAATAGTTTAAACATATTTTTTTTGTAAATTGTGGTAAATACTTTCCACTAATTTAAAAATCTTTGTTGATTGAAGTTCCCCAAGTTATTGAAAAAAAAAAAAGCCCAAATGATTTTTACCAACACAGGACAGCATTTTTTCTCCAAAACATTATTTTTTATTCAAAAAAAGATTAATTTTTAAAATAAACAAAAAAAATTAAATAAAAGATATACTTTGATTATAATTTATCTTCCTTATTTAACTTTGTCAGTTAGTAATAGCATTTTATCAATTCATTAGTAACGTAACAGCAAGCAGGTGTTGTTCCATAATCCATTTATCAATCTGTTGTTTAAACAACCAAGTTTAAGACTTTGATCCCCTAAAATTTCCCCTGCGGGGGGTTTAGGTCACGCCAACAGTAGTTCAAAAATATAAAAAACTTTTTGTCAATCATTTATTTTGGGCTATTTTGAAAGAGATCAAACGAAACTTCGGGGAAGAAGGGTATACCTTTTTTAAATAATGGGGTGAAAATACAACTGCGAGGTTAAACGTCATATGCATATGACAAGTATGTACAGATTTTTAAAATAATGTTTTATTTGCATAAATTTTTTAAACCCCCAAAAGAGCTAGAAAAGCAAAATAAATGCTTTTTAATAATACTTGCAGGAAAACTAAGTAAACCCCCCTACAGGGGGACGTTTTTTTTTTAATTTTAGGGGCATGTGTTTTCAAAGATGCACATAAAAAACGTGAATGTGTATGCATAAAAACGCACGGTTTTAAATGCGAATATTTTGAACGACGTTTACGATTTCTGGCGACGAAAAAAATTTTGTGTGCGCATGCAAAAATTTGCTAGTTTAACGGGGAAATATAAATTCTGTGTCAATCATAGGGCTGTTCAGGTTAGTTGTTTTTTTTTTAAAAATTTAAATTTGTTAATTTGTTTTTTTTTTGTAGAAAAGTCCGATTGTAAAACACTGTCCGGAATTTGAAAGAAATTATTGAATTATACAAAAACTTTCCTGTCTGTAAATAATATTAAAAGTATTTGAAGAAAATAAAAAAAAAGGCATACTTAATGGTCAAGAAAAATAGATTGTTCAGCCAAACGGGACAAAGCTTTAGTTATAACTAAACTAACTTTAAACCCTTTTAGAGATTTTGGGGGGAATATTATTTTGGGCTCCATAAGAAGGGCCAAAAGGGTTTTAAATGGAAACCTTGCCGGGAGAAACCAGTTTTTTAAAATACATGCGACGCGGTTTTTTTATTTTCATTTGAAACACAGCAGTGCAAGCAACTGCACCCCTTTAAAACAACCACTTCCCCTTTAACATCGCCCAAAACGCGATATTGTGGGGCCGGTAGGAGGGTAGTTTTTGTTTTTGGGTTTTAATGATTTTCGGTAAAAACGTCCGTCTGTGGGGGGCCCTTTGTTTTAATTAAAGAAGTAATAACTTAACTTTTTTTTAAAATTTTGTATAGGCTAAATATAAATTAAAAATTTTTCTATCCAAAAATTAATCTAAAAATTTTAAAAGTATAAAAAAAAGTAATAACTGAAACCAAAATGCAAAGTTTTTTTTAAAGGGAAAAAAATTAACTTTTTTATTTTTTTTTAAAAAAATTTCCAGGTTTTTTTTTTTTTTTTTGTTTTTTTTAAGCCCGGCCCCAAAAAAGTGTTTTCCAAAAAAATTTTTTAAAAATTTTTAGGCCAAAAACCTTTTTTTAAAATTAAAACCAAAATTTTTTAAAGAATGAAAAAAAAGGGTTTTTTTTTAAAAAATTTTCTGTTAAAAAAGGAAAAAATTTTTAAAAAAAATATTTGGGTTTTTTTTGGGGGTTTTTTTGGATTAAAAAAGGTGTAATTCTGGAGAAAAGCTTTTTTTTTTCCCCTTTAAAAATATGAACCCCCCCTTCTTTTTTTAAAAAAAAAATTATTGGAAGTATGTAAAAATTTATTTAAAAAAAATGGATAAGAATAATCTGATAAAGTGAAGTAAAACTTTATAATATTTTATTCATTTATGACGTTTTGTTGCCAATAACAATATCGTCAAATAGTTTTAAAAAAGGGTAAATTTTTTGGGAAAATTGGCTAGCGTTATCTAAAATATTATGAGGTATCGAAAAAATTTAGTCCCATAGGAGTACCTAAAAAAATAATTTTTTTTTTAAAATTTTAGAGGTTGATAAAATTAAAATTTCCGTATTTTTAAAAACTTTTTTGAAATTGGTGTTTTTGACATCTTTGCCAATGTTTGAACTTTTTCTATTTATATTTAACGTCAACAAATTGTTTTATAATAAGGTGGGGTTTTTAAAAACTTTTAAAAAATTGAAAAAAAAAAATGTCCATTAATAAGAATATAATTGTAGTTTTTAGTTCTTCAAAAATTAACTTTAGCTATTTCCCAGACACAACAGCCTTTAAAATTCAGGTCGTTCTGGGCATTATTGATTAATAGAAAAACAAAAAAAAAAGATCCTCCATAAAGCAAGCAATCAAAGGGTAATAAAAAGTTTTTTATTAAAAACCCAGAAATTTTTAAGATTTTTTCAAAAGGACACATTTGACAAAAAACTGTTGAATATCATAAATCATACAATTGTTACGGGCAAAAGAGGCCATATGGGACTTTTTGTGAAAAGGGACGACATTTATAAATTGTTTTGCAAGGAACTATTTAAGAAAACGGAAAATATTAAATTTAAAAGATAATAGGAAAAGTAATGCAAATATTCTGTTTTCTTCAAATAACTCATTGGATCTTTAAGTTTATGCCTTGACTAACTCAACTCTGAGTCACAAGCTACAGTGGAGTTATTTAAAAAAAACCCTTGAATATTAAAATCTGTAAAGCCACAATAGTTAATGGATAAAATATATAATCTATAAATAATAATAAATATATGTTGACTTAAGTTCTTGTACTACCTTTGAATTGACTTAATTGAGTGAACCTGGATTCAAACACATTTTATTATTTGGTAAGATCTATTACTTTCATTATTTTATTAAAATGATCATATGCCTAAAAAATGTTCATTAAATATACTTTAATTTATTTTAAGAACTATTTTTAGGATAATATACAGGGTGTCCGGATATGACGATAAAAAATTTTAAGGTACGATTGTACATGAAAAAATATAAAAAAAAGTTCATATTAACATAGGTCCGGAAATGCTTTCAGAGGGTACAGGCTCTTGAAGATGTTGTCATAAAAGTGGTTTTTATTTAATTTATTAGGATCTACTTACAATACATGAATTTACTTCTACGTATAAGTTAGAGTGATTGAAGGTCACTTTTTGAAAATATCAGTTCCCCCTTAACCATCTAACGGGGTGGTTAGTTATTTGGGGTCATATTTTTTTTTGCCAAGCGTATTTTTGCTATTTTTTAAATAAATTATGTTTCTTTAAACATTTTTGCGTAAAAAAGGTTTTCCTTGGTATAAAGTCGTATAGTTGACGGTTTTCGAGATAAACGGACTTTAATGCTCAGATATTATTAATAAAAATACCAACAAATCAATACCAAAATAATATACAGCGCTGTTCCTAAATTTTTAAATTTTTTTCAATGTATTTCAATTTTATAATAAAAATTTAAAATAGTATTCAAGCATCTTCTTATTTTTATTACATGGTCTGTTTACTGTATTTACGCACTGCTTTCATGCTTTTAAGTCCTTTGTCTTGAAAACCGTCGACTATACGACTTTATACCAAGGAAACCTTTTTTGCGTAAAAATGTTCAAAGAAACATAATTCATTTAAAATAGCAAAAATAACTAGGGAAAAAAAAAACAAAATCAACCACCCCTTTGTTCCCGCCCCTGGTTTAATAGGGTCACCTGATATTTTAAAAAGTTACTCTAACTTATACGTAAAATTAATTTCTGATTTAAAGTAGGTCCAAAAAATTTTTTAATTTTTAGGGTTTTTTAAATTTTTTTATTAAACCATTTTTTGACACCATCTTTGGGTGGCCTCTAAATTTCGGGCCAGAATATGAACTTTTTTATATCTTTTTATGAAATGTATTAAAATTTTTTATTTTATTTGGGCACCCATACTTAAAAGTATTTTGATCACCTTAACAGGAATTTACTGGCTGCAAACAAATTTCCCAAATAACTGCCTCGCAACACCCTCATCCATAATTTCAGGACACTTAGCAGGACACTATATCTCAAAAATCATTCTCCTGATGGCTAAAGGCAGTTAGCAAAACTAAGTCAAAAAAATAAGGTAGTTTAACAAAACCTTATTTGATAACACGTGTAAAATAAGCTCCTAAAAAAAATATCGTAGGGTAAAAATATCAACGAAAATATGGTGTGCTTTTTAGCAAAAAAAAGACGGGTTTAAAGGATCCCCAAGATGACTTTTTTTTTTATATTTGTTTAATTATTTAAAAACTTTTCATGAAAAAAAAATTAAAAAAAATTTTAAAAAATTTAATTTAAATTGGAACAATTATTATGACTACCTGCTATGGATAACTTTTCTTGTACTAAAAGAACACAGATTCACTTATAACTTTAAGTCTAGCAAATTATTTTCATTTCCTGCTTTTAAGCGACCAGGTGCTGCAAAGAGCTGCATGTTCCTAGTGACGGTGTGCTTTTAAAATATACCTTAAATGATACAAACACATTATATTCATAGCCAAAGCAGCTACGATTTGAACTAGACTTTCTAAGGTTATGTTTTTTTTGCTTTTTTATAAACTCTCTGT
The DNA here is from genome assembly GCA_019359885.1 of Listronotus oregonensis. Taxonomy (NCBI): domain Eukaryota; kingdom Metazoa; phylum Arthropoda; class Insecta; order Coleoptera; family Curculionidae; genus Listronotus; species Listronotus oregonensis. The sequence goes on along the minus strand of JAHBCN010016783.1, from coordinate 3,380 downwards.
GTATCCTAAATCACGCAACTTAAAACATAAACACTAGGCTCTTTCTTAACGCATAGCGTTTTTGCCTCAATTTAAAATAGAGTCGTCCGACTTCTCAATCACAACAACCTCTAAGAAATCATAATCCCTGTGCCCACTGGTCCCTATTTAGACTACTTTAGGTATTTTTGTAGGTTGTGCTTGCGGTTTGCCAACTTCATTCTTTTTTCAGCAGAGGTCAAAGGGACAACCAATTCATGTATATCCGCCCAGAACTTATCATTTTGTTAACTTATTTGTTCCTTTAAACTGTAAAACCCATTTTTTGCAAAAATCTTGTTCTTCTTCAAGTTTTTACGTACAGTTTAAAGACAGATAAAACAAATTTTCCAATAACAATTTGGTAAAAGGTCTCTTTTTTATTTGATTAACCTAAACTGCTTTTTAACTGCTTTTAGAACCAGACGTAATTTTCTGACCAATTCTTTTTTTTAAATACTTCAACTATCCAAAGGTGACTAAAGATGCTAGACAAGTAAAACAGAGTATTTTAAATTTATTTCTTTCAATTCTTTTCTTGAGCAAAAAACGCATTGCCTTTATACTGCCAATTTTATTGTTTACAAAATAGTTTGCCCAAAAACTGGCCTTTATATTAAAAAAAACCATTAAATCTTGCCGTTTGACTTGTTAAATAAACTGTTTCTGACAAAGGATAAAATCCAAAAAGCGTTCACTGTGAAAATTTATAAATCCCTGATAAATCTTGATTAATTTTTTGTTTAAAAAAGTAGTCTAACCCTTGAAAATTTAAGCAGCCTTTGTGTTTTTCCCCTGTTTCTAATGACTTTGTTGTCTTTCTCGGAAAATCTATAATGCTGTTTTAGAACTTAATCTTTTATTGCAATATTATATTTATATAGTAACTTGTGTGACAATTAATATCCGGTTTATACAAAATATTATAAACGAGAGATAGCTATTCTTATTTTTTTGAGGTTAAGAAATAAAACTTTAAAAAATATATAACTTTCTATTTTATAAAACAGCCTCCGAGCACTGCAAGCATTTTATTTAATTCTCTATTTTTTAAAGCATATTAAGTAATTTATTTGCAATTTATACAGTTTTTTAAAAATTTTGTATACACGGTGATTCATAAGGCAATGTCAATACTTTAGGTACGTAGTCAAGGTCCAAAAATAAACATAAAAGTCTTTACACATGTGGGTTCGCAAGGCCTTCGTTTCCGAAATACGGGGTTACAGTTTTATTTAATAGTTTTGTTTTTTAAATAAAATCTATTATAATGTAAATATTAAAGGAAAAATTGGTATCCGGGGGATTTTTGGTATGAAGGATTTAAACCTAATCTTAGTACGGCTCTTACTTGTAGGGGGTGCCACCTACACGCTACACGTCTTTTTACTATTTTAAATAATCACAACGTTTTGGTACGGCCCTGTATTACGTTTTTAAGTTAACTTAATAATTGTTTTGTAATTTTTACGTCAAAAAGGTATACCCATTAAAAGTTGATATGAGCAACCGTTTTCAAGATATTTGAATTTAAAAAATTACGACATATCCCATTTTATTATAGCAAAATTAAAAAAAATAGACAAACTGTATAATTAAACAATATATATTTTAATTTTCAATACAATTATTGTTCTTAAATTATGTTTAAAACATAAGCTTGGTTTAATAATTTTATTTTAAAAAAAATAAAAAAAATTAAATAAAAACTTTAACACTTTAAAACGAAAGGGCCCTTCGGAAACCCTATTTGTATAAACCTTTATGTTTATTTTTTTTCCCCGACTACGTACCTGGTATTGAGATTTGAACCACCACATTTATATATATATAAAATATATATATATATATATATATATATATATTTTTATATATATATATATATATATATATATATATATATATATATATATATATATATATATATATATATATATATATATATATATATATTTATATATAATTAATTTTTATATTTTTCTTTGATTTATACGTAGTTATTAGGTAAATTAAATATATTTTTTTGCGAAACTTTTTATTAGTTTACTGATTTATTAGGGGTAATGTTTTAGTGTAAATAAACATTTATTTTATTATTTAAAAAATTATAAATTATAATATTATATATTAAATTTTGTAAATTTTATCAAATACCATAGGATTTCTCTTAGATTTTTTTTGGTTGCTGCTTGGTTTAGGAAAAATTTTTTTATTAAAAATTTACATTACTTGTTTCAACAGTTATTAGTAACACAGCATTAACAATAATACAGATTAATTATTACCAGGTTAACTAATAAACACTGTTTATAAGTTGAAAAAATGAACCTTAGAATTTGTTGCTTATAGCGTCCGGTAGCAAAATATCAAATATAATAGTGCAGCATTCACATCTTCCACTAGATAACCACACATACGACACTAAAAAGGTGTTTAAGAGTGTCCATTTGTGTCCTTAATGAACTGTCTTCTTTTAAATTATTTATATCGCATCCTTAGATATTTCCGTTTTTATAGCGTCCGATATACAACTTAAACCTTCAATACAGCGTCTTATTTGTTTATTTTCTTTAATTGCATTGACTTTTTGAGCGTCCTGCACGGTTTCCAGGTTTTATGTTGTAATCTTTATTAACAACTCTTTTAATATACCTTGTTTTGAGATGAATCGTTTGTCAAACATTTCAAAGAATAGAATAAAAATGAGAACTCTATACCGGGTATCATCTGTATAATTTTCAGACAACTTTTGTGTATAGGTAGAATATGATATAATTTGGCAGTGAATATTAAAATATTTTAACATTTAATATAACAATTCTAAACTTACTTTAAATAAATTTTTATTTAGAGAGAGTGACTGAGATCTAGATATACGTACAGTGACGGCCATTAAATCTTGGGCAAAAAATTTGTGAAATTTTGACTTTTTTACCAATTTTTGTAAATCGCTCTTTTTAACCTTGTTTTACTTTTAATTATAATAAATTAAGCAAAAGGTAAAAGAAAATATTTATATGTTATAAAAACTAACAAATTTATAAATTAATTAACAATCTAATAAATTCAAATAAACTTAAATATCCTTCCAAACAAATTTAATATTTTATTGCGGCCCCGTTTTTTTCTAAGACAGAGTTTAGCCTTCCAGGCATCAATGGGTCAAAGCCCGGGCGTAGTCCGGATTTCCCCATAACTCTTTCCACGCCTCTAAAATTTTATTTTTTTAAATTCGTTTTTTTGCGGCCTAAACTCATTTTCCTCTTTATTTTTTTAACTAATAGGCCCCAAACATTTTCCATAACATTTAAATCGGACTACGTGCGGGCCATGGTAAAACCCTGTTACGCTGCTCTTCCTCC
>JAHBCN010016782.1:0-19135 GCA_019359885.1 Listronotus oregonensis | reverse complement strand
CTTAACAAATGTATAGCGAAAGAACCCAATTTTGGAAAACTAATTTGGGGAATCTAAGCTTTTTTGCAAATTTTGAGTTAAAATTTTAAAAAAATTTCTAAAAATATTAAAAAATTTCAGCACTTTTACTGGGTTTTGCTTTTTCTATGTCACTTACTATATTCCCTATTGGTAAAAACCGGGAATTTTAAAAATTTCGCCCGGGGTTATTGTCTTTGCAGTTATCCCCCCCGGGTTATTTTAAAAATCTGGAAGCATAACCCAGTTTAAAAAAAGGTTTTACTGTAGAGATCAAAAAGGTTAGGATAGGATTCCCCATCTTGGTTTATGGGGAAAAAACCTTTCATCAAAAAAAACACTCTTTTTGATACTCAAAAAAGACAAAAAAAAAAAAAAAATTTTTAAAATTTTAAAATTTTTAAAAAGGTTGCCTTCCCCCTCCTAACTTCGAAATTTTAAAATTTCCCAAAATTTTCCCCGGGTTAAGTTTTCCCAAACCCAAAACGTTTCAGTTACGTTTTATTCGTGTCATTTTTTTTCTTTTTTGGAAGGGGGGAAAATTTTTAATTTTTTTTTTGGGAAAATTTAAAATTTTTCTCTTATAAGTCCCCAAATAAAAATTACGAAAAAAATGAAATTTTTTTAAAAAAACCCCAAAAATTCTGAATAAAAAGGCCCAAAAATTTTAAAAATTTTCTCTTTTTTTGATCCCCTTTTTTCCGGGGGTTAATAAATTTTTTGGGGTTTTCTTTGGTGGGTTTTGATAAGTACTTTAAAAAGGAACTCGGGGAAAAGGGGCTCTATTTTTCTTAATTCCCAATTGCCCCAAAAAAAATAAAAAGAAAGCGGATTATTTTTAAAAAAGGGGTGCTTTTTGGAAAAGGGGTTAAATTTTTTATTTTTTAAATTTTTTAAATTTTTAACTCGATTTTTTTTTCCCTTTTTTGAAAATAAATTTTATTAAATTTTTTTTTCCCCCCAGGGTTTTACCTGACTTTTTCCCCAAAAGGGTAGAGTACCCCAAGGGATAAAGTTTTTTATCATGGGGTGTGTTTTTTTCCGGGGTGGTTGAAACCCTCTTGGGGGTGGAAATTTTTTATTACACTTTACCAACACAATCGAAAAAAAAAGAAATTTTGGAAAAAAGTTTTCTTTTTCAAACAATATTTTTAGAGTTATTAATTGAAAGAAAAAATTTTTCGACGAAAATGGGACTTTTTTAACGGAGTTTTCACAATTTACTCAAAAAAATATGCATTTTATAAAAAAACTTAGAGGAAAATTGTAGCTTAAAAAAAAAACAAAAAAAGTTTTTTTTTTTCTACAACCAATAAAAGACCAGACGGCTTTTTCGTCAAATGTTAAATTTAAAAGATTTAAAGTCAAATAGGGGAAAAAGTTTGCTTTTTTCCGAAAAACATAAAAAGTTTTTTTTAAAGTATATAATAAGACCTTAAAAAAACAAAAAAAATTTTTTAGCATGTAAATTAAAAAGTTATAAGAAAAAAAGGTCGGCCCCTATTTTTTTCAAAAAGATCATTAAAAACAACCCCCTCTTAATTAAAATTGATCTTACCCCTCTATTTTTTTTATATTTTATTTTTATACATTCTAGAATTTTCAAATTAAAATCTTAATTTCGAAAAATTAGGTTTAAAAGTGAAAAACGATTTTCCGCAATTTCGAAAAAATAGCCATTTTTTAAAAATAACCCCAACAATCTGGAGATACAAAAAAAATTCTAGGTACCAATTATGTCTTTTTGATAAAAAGATTTTTTAAATATTTTTTTCATCAAAAAATTTTGGAATATGGCCGTTTAAACCTCTTTTACGAGTGAGCACCCCCTTATTCTAGCCCTTTACACTCACCCCTTTTTAAAACTAAGGTTTAAAAAAGAATTTAATTTACAGGCTTGTAGCTCTTAAAACCCTCAAAAATTTTTTTTAAACAAACTTTCTATCGTTAAAACTAAAAGCTGGTTTAAAACCAATCAATTTTTTTTTCGAAAAAGTCAATAGCCCACTTTTTATTTTCCGGTATAATTTTTGTATGCAATTCTACTTTCTTTTCCTATTTATATCTATTATATTGGTTTAAAAAAATTGCAATGTTGAAAGGGGGGTTTTTTAAAGGGTTGAAAATTTGCAAAAAAATAAAATTGGTAATTTTCAGGCATAATATCAATTATTAAACTGTAACTATTTTTTTTGGGGATAAATCTTTTTTTTTTAATTTAAAATATTATAATAAGGGTTGATTTATAAGGGTCGAAAAGTTGCAAAAAAAATTATTACATATTTTAACAACTTCAAAATTAAGTCACTATGGAAAATTAAAAATTTTTTTGGGAAAAATATTTTTCTTAATTTAAGCTTTTAAGGTTGAATTTGGTTTCAAATATTTTAAAATTGTATTCTAAACAAAAAACAATCATTAATCAACTAACCCAAAACCCAAAATTTTCCCAAAGGTTTAAAATGTTTTCCCATAAGTTTTGACAATTAGGGGTATTTTTCCCCCTTAAAACATACGCAAAATAACCAAAAAATAAAATATAAAGTGAGGTTAGCGCCTAATCCCAAATTTTTTATACAAATCGATGCAGGAAAAAAAAATTGGGTTTTTGCTTTTTTTCTTCTTTTCCGGGACTATAATTATATATTGTTCGTGACACCCCGTATAAAAAAAACGGATCCGGTTTTAAACCCTTTTTTTTGATATCAGGTTTATAAACGTTTCTATAGTAACCTTTAACTTAACAATTATGACAACTCTTTAACCTTTAACTATCTTCAACTTCTTATCTCTTGAATACAAAATTAAACTGGCCCCTGCGGTTTCCTTCGCTCTTTATATAGTAATTTAAAAAAAAAATGGAAAAGTCTGGAAAAGTCTGGAAAAGTCTAGAATTAGCTGGAAGAATTTTTTTATTTAAGATCAAGAGTGTTAAAAATAGATGTTCCCCAAAAAGGGCCTTTTTTGATAATCCAAACCGTTTTAGGAAAAACTAGTAAACTTTTTTTTTAATTTAAAATTTTTAACCTAAATAAAATAATTAACCTTTACAATTCTATTAACTAAAAAGATATTTTTAAAGTCAACAAATCATCAAATCGTTTTAATTTTTCAAAAAATTTTTTTTTTAAAATTTCCCTGAGGGGGGGTAATTTAAAGGTTGGTTAGGGAAAATAAATATTTATTATACCGTAAACTGTTAAAAAAACTTTACTACAATAAAAACGTTATTAAATTTTTAAAAACAAAAAAAAAAAATTTTTTTTTAAATTTCGTTATTAAAGGTGATTTTTTAAAGGGGTTAAATAGTGATGGAACGGACTCATGTTTCACCGGACTACGAACTCCGACCCGGCCACCCACCGAACCGATCCAACCCGGGCCGAATCTTTTCTTTTTTCCTCACAAAATAAAAAAAAAAAAATATTAATCGGTGCTACCACAAAATGTCAATAAAAGATAATAAAGTACCAAGGAAATATTTAAACTAAAAGGGTTTTTTTCAAAACAATTGTCAGGCAAAATTCAGCTAGGGGTGATATGGCTTATATATTGGGGAACCCTTATTTAAAAACCACATTTAAAAATCTAAAAAAAATTATAAAAATCACCAAAAAATTCGTTAATTTATAATGAATTTTTTAAATTTTTAAAAACATAAATAATTTTTAAATAGTTTTTTTGCCTCAAGATTCTTAAAAATGCAATCTCCAATTTTTTTCTGACAATATTATACCACATATATAAAAAAAAATTGAAAAATTAAAAACAAATCTTCAAACAAAAAAAAAGATTTATGGCTATCTTTGACATCGATTTTGGACCTCCCAAAATACTGTTAGTTTTATCACAACGGGACACTGGATCGGTGACGATTGGAAAAAGGAAAATGTTATATTGTTGTGATTCTTTCCCAGGTATAAAAAGGAGTAGCGATTGCTGAAAAAATTTTAAGGTTAGTAAACACTTGGGGGACATAAAGATAAAAAAAATATTCATTAAATGCTACGAGACATGGTGCCAATATGATTAAGGGCTGTAAAGATGCCAATATATGTAGGTAGTGAAAGTTGCAATTAGTAGTCTGGATAGCATTAAAAGTCAGCGGCTGTATCAGTTTGATTGCAGTTGCAAAACTAATATCCCCACTTTGGACTTTTTCCAGCTTGCGACAAGTTGAAAAAAAAGAGGAGCATATTTTTTCAGTCAAAAAGTTATGCAAGATGTCCAATTGAGGAACTCTACATTCTTATGGGAAAGATTGCAAGAGTTGAAAAATATTCATTTATTGTTAAAAAAGAAAATCTTGGCTTTAACAGTTTAACCAGCTACCAGGGGGAAATTCTAAACTCCCTGTAAGACGAGACCCTTTGAAGAATGAAAAAAATAGTTAGCTCTACAGAATCAGTAATTTCAGATGTTTTTCCCTATTATAACTATTTTTTACAGGGATTTCTTTCTGCTGATAAACCTTATACATGGGAAAACTAGGGATGCCCTACTAGAAAACATTGACAAAAGATTTCAACTAATTTCCAAATCCAATATGTCATTGCTCTGTATTGGCCCCTAGGTATAAATTAGCATTTTTTCCACCAGAAAATATTTTGCCCCGGAACAGTGTGTTTTAAACGAGATAATAAAGTTAAAGGGAGATTACCACTAATAGCACTGAAACACAAAAAATTTAAACTTCACAGTACATGACAGTGCTTGTAATGTATGAAGAACCGAAATCTGAAACATCAAAAGTGCCGTCAGTTTGGACATGTTTTGAAAAAATTGCACTTCCTTTCCTTAATGGAAAGAAGTGTGACCACGAAAAAAAAATGAAATTTAAAAATTATAAAAAGCCCCTAGGGAGGAAAGTCTGATTCACATTGGTGGAAAGAGCACAAGGATGATTTTCCCAAAAGGGACCCCAAGTTGCTGAACGATTTTGGCCCCCCGAAGTAGTGTGTATTAAAAAAAGGTCTTTTTCGAAATTGGCAACATTTATGAAAAAAAGCGTTCTAGAAAAAACCAGCCAAAATGCTGAAAAATTTTTATTTATTCACATAATTTTTTAATTATTAAAGTAAAGGTTTCTCCTTATTTGGAAGACAATTAGAGATTACCTGTAATCAGTTAATAAATGTAAGCTGCTTTTCTCCCCAAGTTTTTTATTTCCAATGACTTATTAAATTATATTTCCTTATTATTAACAATAAAAATTAGGGGGGTAAAAGCAATTTAAATTTCCCTTTTTCAAAAAAATTGAAACTGTAAAAAAATCAAACGCTTTTTTTTCCATCCATTACTATTTACCCCTCATTAAAAGAAAACCTATACAGAACAAAACATTTTTTTTACAAAAATTTATCTAAAAAACAAAGCAAAAAAACGAAAAAAATGCAATTTTCAAAAATAAGAATTTTTTCATTGCACGATATTTAGTTTTTTCTATTATAAAAAGATACTCTACACGTCAACTTTAAACAACTGTTGAGTTGACAGATCTACTTGAAACTTCACCAGTGTTCATAAAAATTACGACCATTTTTAGAAAAATAAAACTCTCTTTCCGAATGAAAACTTATTACAACCAGTTATTAACATTATTTAATAATAACTTACTTGCTTTCCTGCCTTTAATGAGATAATTACCTGTCTATGTTAAACCAAAACGGAAACGAAAACAATTCACCAATGAAGTAAAATATTCAAAACGGTTTTATGCTCGAAGCTACGGATCTTCAGCAGTTATTGTGCATTTCATTGTGTTTATAGTGTAGATATGTCATTTGTCATTTTTTATGCAAATTGATTACTTTGGTAATTTTCACTTCGTTTAAGCTTCCAGGTATTTTACTTTATTATGGGCATTAGAACGGGTATAACCTTATCGTACATAGATTAACAACTGTTTTCATATTTTTTTTATACCTTAATAATTTATTTCTAACTTACGTTGGTACCTATATAAAATAACGTAATATTCAACAAGAATATAATTACGAAAGTTTAAAAAGACCACGCTCTATTTTTTTTCCAATTCAGGATGTCTATTCTCCAATCTCAATACATCATATATTGTCGCTTAAATATCATGTGGGTAGGACCCATTCGCGAAATAAATTTTTATTTTTTAAAAGATTGTTTGAATCGTAAAAAATATCGGCAGTCATGGGCGTATTTAAAGAGAGACAGGAAGGGGCAGCTGCCCCCACTTGTTCGATCATCGAAAGCTTGAAAATGGCAATGATCAATATACAACAAAATGGTTTAAAGTTTTCAAATCTGAATTTCAGAATATTTTCGGTTAAAAATACGTGTTAAAAATATTAGCAACTTGATAAAATTTAGAAAAAAATAAAAATTTTTAAAAAAAATAAAAATAAAAAAAAAAATTCTTAAAAAAAGTAATTTTTTTTGCCCCCGGGATTTCGGGGAAAATAATTTTTAATGGGGGATCCCGGGAGATCTCGGGTTTCCCCCCAAAATTAATTATAAAAAAATATTTTTCCTATTAATAGCTAAGTAACACCTTTCTTAAAAAAACCCTTTATTTTAGGTAACAAAATAACACAAACATAACCTAATACAAAAAAAAACGTCTATTTTCCTGTTTAAAGGAACAACAAAATTATTAAATTTTAAAAAAAAAATTTTAAAAAAAAAAAAAAACGTTTAAAATAAATTTTTTAAAAATTCTTAAAGACGAGTTATCTAGTGTGTTGTCATTAAAAACTAGACCTTATTTTTTCTAATATATATTTATTGAAAGGTTCTTTCATTCGACTGGTGGGGAATCGACAAACTATCATCCCCCAACTGCAAATAAAAACCTCGTTCAAACCCTTTTTTCGAATTCCCTTTTTCCGGGAATATAATTTGTGATATGTTCATATTATGATATTTCTCTTGAGGTTTTAACATGTACTTTTTTAGAGCATCTTCTTTCCTTAAGCGCCTTTTTTTCCACCTTTTTTTAATTAAATCGGCAAGGGGCACTCATTTAAAAATTTCTTGCTTTTCAAAAAATCACATTTTCCACTCTTGGAGATGAAATAAGTTTACAAAATGGATATTTCTTGTTCAATTTTCTTCTTGTTGGGTGCTAAAAAAAATTATCTGTCTCATTTGTAGTCGGTGTGTAAATATCCTGGGGTTGAAGATAAAACTGCCCCACGTTGCCTAATCCTTGTTCTTAGTTGTATTTCTAACTGTGTACTTAAAGGAGATTTTTTTTTCTTGATAGCAAAATTTTTGGACAATATCTCTTTAAAAAAATTCTTTTCTTTTAGATAATCCTCAACGGTTGTTTTTAAGGTCTAATATTTGGACTATTATGTTAAATTCTGATTCGGTTAAAAAAAGTTGGCGCCAAAGTTGGCAATACCTTTTGTACAATAAAAAAAAAATTAAAAGAAAAATTAACCCAAAAACCGGGGGCCAGTGGACGTTTCCGGGATTTGGGGGGAAAAAAATTGGCGGGACCCCGGGTCTCGGGTTCCCGGTTTAAGCCCTAGTAACAGGTCTTTTGTGTTTATGGACAAGAAGCCCTTTTTGTTCTTGATTTTAAACCTAATTTTTGTATTTTAAAAAGTCTGTACCCTTATAAACTTATAAGGCAAACGGTTCAAACGTTTCAAATATATATATATATATATATATATATATATATATATATATATATATATATATTATATATATATATTATATATATATATATATTAGAAAATATTTTGGGGGTCAGCAAGAAGGTATACGGGGCAATTATAACATTAGGGGCCAAAATTTTGCCGGGATATAGCTCATCTGGGGACAGCTGAAAAAAAATTTTTATAGTTTTAAAAAAATTTCCAGTGGCCATTAAACTATAACTGATATTAAACTCTTATAATTGAAAAAATTTAAAAAAAGTTGACCTTATTTTTATTTAAAATATATTTTAAATTGCAAAATTATAATAAAATTTTTATAAAATATTATCGAACAGGGGCATCCATAACGATTTTTACTTAGTCAAAATAAATATTTAAAAATAAAAAATATATAAAAAAAAAAATTAAAAAAAATGCAATTAAATTAATAAAATTGGGGCTATTTTTTTTTTAAAATTTTAAATTTTTTTACCCGTTTGGGGCTAAAATTATAACATGTTAGTAAATTTTTTTTATCGAATAAACTAAAAAAAAACTGTTAAGCCTATTTTTTTTTTCAAAATTTCTGTCTTTTAACAATTTAAATTTGGGACATTGTACCTTCTACATAAATTTAACCTAAAAAGGGCAAAAAAGGTTAAAATTAAAAAAAATTTAAATGTTAAGACCACTTTTGGGCAATTAGGTCACAAAAAAGGGTTTTTGGGGTTAAAAATTTTTCCCCAAATTTCCATTGGAAATTACCTGCTTGAAATATAAATTCGTTTTTTTTTTACATTATTCTTATTTCAATCAATTGACAAAGAATAAGTACTTGTCAAAAAAATCCAACATTTTTAATATGGCTCCTACAAGAAAATGGAAACCAAAGAAAATTTTGTTGTGAAGATACTACCATCTCCAATATGTCCATGGAAGAAGTTATTTCAGACTCGGCATTTAAAGTGAGATCGCAATTGATCTTCGAAAGTGCAAAAACAAAAAAATTTTTGGGGTTAAAAAATTTAAAAAAATTTAAAACTTTATACTATGCAAAAAAGTTTAAAAGACAAAAAGGGGTAGTGCTGAGGGAAAATTTACAAAATGTTATCCATTTTCCAAATAAAATTTAGGGAGTGTTAAAAAACGGGCTCACCATGTTAAGGATATTTAAAAATAACTACAAAATTATATTATTTTGTCCGGCAAAAAAAGTGTCCCCCAAAAAGAAAGATGGAAGGAAAAAAAAAACTTTTTTATAAAAAAATTTAAAATTTTTGTGGTCCAGTAAAGTTTTTTTTTTTAAAGTTTATTGGAAAATTTTAAATTTTTTATTAAAATAACCCAAATATGACTTTTAGGCAATTTTGGATAAATTTAAAAATTATAAACTAAAAAAAATTTTTTTTTACAAAAAATTTTGTAGGTTATTTTTATTTTTTTTTCTTTAAACCTTTTACCGTTAATTACCCACATTAACACGTGCCAATTCATATTAATTTAGGATAGCACCATGGTTTTTTTATTACTTTTTACAAGCCCAATAGGAGCAAAATACAAAAACTTTTTTTTAAATAAGAAAATTCTTAGGCCTAAATAATAAAACTATTTTATTCGAGTTCTGTAATCTTTTAAGAACCTTTACAAAACCAATTTATAAGGGCAACAGTAATACACAATTTTTGCTTTATAGTGGATAACCGTATATAGCTATGAGCTTTTATGCAACAAATTGATGTTGACCCTATAAGATATGATTTTTTAAAACCCTATGTATAATGTAAAATTGTTGGAACATACGACCGTGGATTGAAATTTTGGATCGATAAGACCTACGTTTAATCGGGTTAACATAAACAAGTCTATAAACTTAGCAAAAAAATATATATTTTTTAACTCATTATATTACTACAAATAATAAAATAAAACACATCAAATAGCCATAATTTTCTGGTGTTAATTTGTAACGTTTATGCTTTGCTGCATTCCGCTTTACAAGAGGAAGACGGCGACAATAAAAGGGTATGGTAATTTGTAAGATTTAATAGAGGGGGTTTTAAAGGGTTTGCATATACAGGGTGTCCAAAAATTAGGATCAACGATACCGATATAGGATATCGGCCTTCTGTCCCGATTCGGTATCGGCCATATGTAAAAATCGGCCCATATCCGTATTTGGTTTTAAAAAAAATATCAATAAATAGGTTTTTTAAATGATAAGGATTTTTTAAAGAACTTTATACAAAATTACTAAACAAAAATGACATAAGTATATTTTGATTTCAAAAATACAAAAAAAAAATTAAAATGTAAAAATTTTTTAAATAAAAATACAGTTATATTTAAATTTAAAGCGATTTAAAGTTATTTTTTTGTATTACAATGCAACAAAATTAAATGTCTGTCCTTTCTGCTTAGACGATTCTTACGCATTCATATTTTTTCCATTAGGAGAGTAGCTGTTCACTAGCCACACTACTTGGTGGGAATGCTAAAAATATTATGCATATTTATATATATATATATATATATATATATATATATATATATATATATATATATATATATATATATATATATATATATATATATATATATATATATATATATATATATATATATATATATATATATATATGTATAAGGGCAACAGGTAATGGCACAATAATTTTTGCTTTATAGTATAACCGTATATAGCATAGGCTTTTATGCAACAAATTAATTTGGCCCTATAAGATATGATTTTAAACCATTGATAAAGTATATAGCCGATATATCGGCATTGGCCACAAAAAATCATATCGGTCGATCCTTATCCATAATAGGATTCTAAGACAAATATTCGGGAGATTTTCGAAGGTCACTTTTTGACGGACAATTTCTCGAATAAACGCCTATAAAAAAAAATTATATTTATAAAAAAATATCTCAAGCATTGTAAAAAAAATTTTTCTTCCCCCAAAAACCCGGTCATACTTTCCCCCGTTAAATGGGTGAAGCTTTTAAATTCCTCAATAAACTATTACAACGTCAGATGAGTTGATGAAAGCTGCTTTTCAAAGTTAGGGCCAACCTTCACAGATTATAGTATTCTTTAAAAAAAAAAAAAATGAAAATGGCACCTATTCTCTGTTAAAAAATAAAATTTTTTTAATATTCGGTTATTTCCTTGGTTTCTTTCCCTTGTTAAACCAAGATGTAATATTATTGCCCCGGTGGCCTCTATCGATCAGGTATTGTGAATATGTGTGGTTATATTGTGACTATACATGGTACTTTTTAAAATTTTTTAATTTTAAACGAAATAGAAATATAGGGTTTTTAAAGTGTCTTTTATCAATTGAAAAAAAACACTTTTTTTACGTTTAAACAAATTTTAACAATTAAATTTTGAAAAATTTTTTAAAAATCCAGTATTCATTTTGGAATATCTAAAAAAAGGGTTTTGCGTTTTTTAAAAAAAAAAGGGGCATTTAAAAATTCTTTTTTTTTTTTTTTTTTTTTGGTCTTTTAAGAAAGGTTTTAATTTTAATTTCCCCTAGGGTGGGCAGGGGGTAAAAAGTGAAAAATAGTGTAAAATATTACTGAATCATGAACATACCTATGTGTTGTGTGTACGTCCCTAAAAAAATAATATTTTCAATCATTTAGAACCTCTAACTTTGGTAAATCGTATTTGATCTTATTTGAACAGGCTTAAATTGGGGCCCATTTTACGCTCACAAATTAACTAAAATGGGAAAAAAATATATGCCCAGTACTGGTACTCTTTCCCGGGCCCCTTTTAACAATAAATTTTTTGTTGGAGAGAGATGGGCAAGTTCGGCGCGGATATGGACAGACGCAGATAAAAGATGTTCATCAAAGATTGGGGTTTGTTTTTGGGAACGTTCCGGGCTTTACATTTTAAAGGCATAATTTTTAAACGATTGTCGGGGTAAACCCTTAAATTATTGAAGTAAACTCGACGGATCTTCTGCCTTTCCGGATTAATTTGTAAACTATCTTGTTTGGGACAATCTGTATACGACACATTTAGCGGCATTTCAAGCCGAATAAGCAAGTAATCATAAATCGTCCCATTTGTTTGCGTCTAAAAAGCAGTAATAAATCAGGGTATTAGTTTAGGTTTTTGGCATCCCATTGATGAGACGGAGTCGCGCTTCGGCAGTCACCGACTGTGACAGATCACTCTTTGAAATTCCGCTGCGAGTAGTTCAGCCGCGAAGAAAAAATTGCAAGAAATGTCGTTTTATTTAAATTAAAAAATGTTTGGGCTGCTTTCAACCGAAACACTATTTACATCATTTTAAAAGCAATATAATATTCAGGAAATCTTAAAATTGGATAAAAAATAAAATAAAAGGAAAAATTCTACAGGGATAACTTAAATGACATCTATATCGCACTTAAATATACCTAATAACGCTCTACATCAGAGGTTCCCAAACTTATTTCGTCTAACGCCCACTTTGAAAATCAGTTATTTTGTAGCGCCCCCCCAATTTTTTTTCACCTTAAAAACCTAAATAACATATTAGTCTCGCCAACATTGAGCAATAATAATACAACTTTAAAAATTTGGGGTATCGGGATAGCGGGCGGATGGCGGGAGGGCGAGCAGTGCGGTCTGGTGCGGGGAACGTCATCTGGGGGAAAAATTCGAATCTTTTTCTAAATCGATATTTTTTAAATCATTCACTTAAAAAGATTCGTTCCAACCGTTCACTTTATTATGATGCCGGTCGGACTCTATGGTTTTAAAATTTCCCCAAAAAATGTGAGAATCTTAAATTGAAAAAAGTTATTTATTTTTTTTTGGTATAATCTTTATTTTAAAAAATATATTTGGAATAAAACTTTAAAAACTATAATAAACAATTAATCTTTGTTCAAAGAATAGTTAAAACAAATAAAAAAATTTTTTAATTTCCAAATAGGTATATAGCCCAAAAATGATTCGAACCACAATACGCATAAATTGTTTGCCTAAACACCTCTGGTAATGTGAGCAAAATCGAAATATAACAAACCGCTCGCCACTTGCCAGGTCGGCACAAAAACGACAGATTTGGCGTTATAAAAAACCGGAAATCTTGGAGTTCAGTCCCAAAACTAATTTGTAATCTTATAAAAAACGATCATAAATGGTTCGTTATTCATCGCAACGATCGACAAATGGCTCAAAAACGATTCAAACCCTTGCAAACGAATTAAAATTTTTTCGAATCAGTGCCGTTTGTTTTTTTGAACGAATCATTCGCAAAAAACACAGCTCTAGTCCGTCTCGGACGTCGCGAGCCACGGCTGTGTATTTGGGGGCCCCCACTCCACAAACACGGACCGACGAACGTTGACAACTAAACCGGGGTTACAAAAAAATTACAATATTTGTTCCCCAACGTGAATTATAAATTTAACCTTCCAAAATTTTTTTTTTTTTTATTTCTTTTTTTTACAGATTATAAAAAAAAATTCCGCGGGAAATTCTTTTAGCTTGGCCCAACAATATTTTATATTTTTAACACTGTCTTCGGAAGTCAGCACCTCACCGCGCGCGGGGGAAAGATATCTTCAGTGTTTGATACCTTTTACTAAATATCCTAAGATATAAATAGCGTTGTAACCTTGAAATATAAAAAAATTTAATATGTTTTAATTTATATTTATACAATAAAATAAATAAAAAAAGAAATAATAAATGGATGTTGTGTGGGAGAGGGGTTTTTTTTTCACAATCAGTGAATTTTAAAAATGAAGTAGCTGAAATTACAAAACACCCCTCGCCCCCAAAAAACCATCAGAGCCCCCCAATTTTTTTTTTTGGGGGTTTTCCCCTTCCCCCCTCTGGCCTTCAGCACCCACAAGGGAGCGTTATCGCTCACTTTGAGAAGAACCCTCTGATGAAAGCTAAAATTTAAAAAAAACTTGTGCAAAAGGATCAAAAAACAAAAAAACCAAAAAACCCCGATTAGGTTATCTACCCACTAAACAATAAAACATTACGAAAATGAAATAAAAATTTTATTCACTGACCTTCATATGGACCCAAAAGGGGTCAGATCGCAGTTCAAAAGTTAGATTTTATGGGGGAAAAAAAGTGTCCGTGTTGCAGCGGATTTTCCCAAATCTTAAAACGCGTATTATGAAAAGAAATACCAATGTTGAAATATTCAAATTCTCAATTAATCCCCCCTTACAATATTCATTATTATTTTTTTTAAAGTTCTGACAATTTTAAGCGCATTATAATTTGAAAGTGTGATTATTATAGCAGCACAGAAACTTCACGTCTAAAAATGTCTATTGTGTTTTTTTGAATCTGAATAAATAAATCGAACACATAGAGTCATTTGGGAAGCAAAAAAAGTTATTTCTTTATTATTAGATGTACAGCATCTACATATGCACTTATAACCTGTCATGTTAAAAAAAGTCGAAAATAATAAATATTTTAAAAACTGACTTTACGCCCGCACAAACCCTCGTTTCACAGTAACTAGTAAACTAAACAGTTCAACGCACGCGAGAAACGGTCCCGTACTAAATGATCCGCCGTTGAGCGGACCATTTTAGGGGGGGACGCGCCCCGTGCCGCCGCTATGTTTCGTATCTGGTCTTTTTTATCTGGGGCACAACGTAGAAATAAAGATTAATTGTATGTTAAATGTTATTAAGGTAGTTTTAAATTAGGGCCAGAGGACTGTGAATAAAAATTGGGGACAACATAAACATTGGTATTTTTAGATGCATTATTTAATTAAAAAATATATTCCTCTGATATTATCAGTAAAAAGTACATCAGATTTCAAATATTATAAGTATCATTTTTTTAAAATTTGTGAGATAAACACCTTTTTTACCAGGGGACTGTTTTTGGGGACATGCAGGGGACTGTTGTTTGAGCATTATAAAAACGTTTTTGATGTAATAAACTTTATTTTATTGGATATTTTATGATGTACAAATTATAAAAATGAACTATATTTTACATATTATATCCGCCTGGGACAGTGAATTGTCCCTTATACGAAATTATATAAAGGTGTTTAAAGATTTAAAAAATAGGTAAACGATTTCCTTGCTGTGAAATCTGATGCAGTGTATGTAAAGAATGTTGCAGTCACAGTCGATAGACTCTTGAGATTTAGTGTTATTGGAGTTCGCAATCAGTGCAATCTCTAAGCATGTCATGTCATTAAAAGTAAAAGATAAAGAAAAAGTGCAGGTTACGGTGCAACTGAGGTAGAACAAATATGCTTTTTTAGTTATACGAGAAGTAATTTTACAGCGATTCAAACATCCAATATGTATTATTAAAGAATAAAATATATATTTTAGATACATGTTTTTTTATGCTGTGAATTTAGGTGTGTTATTAGCCTCATAAATAATACTTACTAAAACTATTTTTCCCCAACGATGTGCGATACATAGTTTCCGAGATAGAGCCTGCGTCCTTTCTTATTTAAACACCCGGTACGTCATACGAATTTTAAAACATGACTACAACATTCAATGTTTTAATGGTGTTCATAAACGCACTTACAATGTAAATAACTCTTTTGCTACGTTAAAATACAGGTAGCAACGTAACAGTTAAGCTTAATAACCGGCTACTGGAAAAAGAGACTTTTGCATTACAGCGAGGTACTTATGAAAATTAATTTATGAATTCTAATGGTTACGGGATAACTACTGATGCAAAACACCTTATTTATATTCCGTCGAACAGGAAGCGAAACAATTTATTTAAATTTGTAATTTGCACGGGCAAAAAACGGCATAAAACTTGCGTTAAACACTCGTTAGTACGGTTAGGATGACGGTTCGCCCGTAGATATAAATTAAATTACTTATTTACAAGCGAACTCATCAGAAAATAATTTCATTTAAAACCCCCCCTGGTGGTCCGTAAGAACCTTCGAGCATAAACCTATAGAGGCAACCTTTCCGCTTGACTGGAAAAAAAAATGAAACCCCGCCCAAAAAGGGAAACAATAGAAAGGGTTATACAACTATTTTTTTTTCCTCGCATGCTTATTTGCACAGCCAAGCGACAAGGCTGCCTCTATAGGTATATGCTCGAAGATAAACCCATACAGTTAACGAAAGATTGGACTATGCTAAAGGATTCTTAATACAGAGTAAAAACAATATTTTCACACAATAAAGTCGACGATTGGCAGCATCTCGATAACGATGCCCAAGCCCAAATAACATTTTTTTTTAAAGGTAACGGTTCAAGGAAGTTTAAAGGTGTATGCAAGCCCAATGTTATGGCCCATTCGATCAAAAATTCCGCCAGTATGAAATTTAAATGTCAGAGTTGGCCCCGCCGATTCTGCGCAATAACAAAATTCCCCGAAAAAAAGTGTTGCCTACTTACACATTTATAAATCATGTGAAGTTAGCCAACACATTATAATTTTTTGAGAGCCGGAGTACCGTTTTTTGGGTTGATCAAAACCTTCTTATTTTTTTTTATTAGTGTTTATTAAATTGTGACTATAATTTTGTGTTTATTGTTTGTTACTTTTAATATCGTAACAAAATGACTAGAGGTTGTATGGTTTTGTCTTGCAAATCCAAGGGTAACATACCCGTCTTTTTAACTTTAGGTAAGTATTTTATATTTAAATTAGGTGCTTCTTATAAGACGTAACGTTAGGTAACCGAATAAATAATAATATATCAATTATGAATAATAGAAAATGAAAATTTCGTAGGAAATATTAGTGAGAAAAGTAAGGCAATCTTAACTATCTTTAGATGATTTCCACAATGTTTGTGTATTTCTGTGGATTATTAAAAAGAAATAAGGTTTACATTTAGGTACTTTTATTTCATTTAATAATTAAGTACACTCTTTTAAAGGATCAAAATTATTGATTACTGGGCAGACCAGGCAAATTTTAATATATACAGGTCCCTCTAATTGAATGAAAGGTAATACAATTTTGGTACGGTTTTTGGGGCGCTGATTACAAATCTAAAAAAAAATCGGCAATGTTTCGTTTTCGAGATATTCATCATCAAAATTGAAAATCAAACTAACCTTATTTACACTATTCCTCCTTCTTTTTGCACAAAATTCTTGATTTTTACACTAAATTGGCACACAATATTTCATAAACACCTTTTAAAAACTTTTTTTATGTTTATTTTACACCTTTTTACACTTTTATTTTTTAAGCAAATATGGCTGCTGCCTTTGAACTTAAAAGTTCGCAATTTAATGGAAAAAAGATGTAAAATAAATAAAAATACAAGGTTTTAATAGGTGTTTATAAAATATCGTGTGCCACTTTAGTGTAAAAATCAAGAATTGTGTACAAAAAGAAGGGAGAATATAGTGAAAATGAGGTTAGTTTAATTTTCAACTTTAATGATGAAGATCTCGGAAACGAAACGTTGCTGAAAAGATATTTGATCAAAATCGGAGAGGAGGCAACTTTCGAGACAATACCATTTGTTTAAAAATATATTAGATTTTTGATTTCTTAATCTTGCGTTATTAACTTTTTAAGCTCGACATACTGTACACACATAATATTTAACGGATACTGTTACAATGGATACTCAGGTACCAAAGGTTACTAAACATTTTTAACCACTGTTATTCTGTGCATGAATGTTTGTTATTAGTGAAAAGTATATGCCTAAAAAGCAGTTATACAAATTTTCACTTTTTAATGTACAACCAGAATCTTAGGATTAGATTAAACTCATTTACACTATCTTGCCCTTCTTTTATCACAAAATTGGTGATAAGTACATAATACTATCATACAATGTTTGAAATTTATTTTAAAAAATCGTGTTTTTATTTATTTACAAAGATTTTTGGTAAAAATACAAAACTTCAAAAATATCGACCATTTAAATAGAAGGCAGTAAAGTGGCGCCATCTATTCTTTCCATATTATATCAGATGATATAAAATCTAATATTACACAATAATTTTAAATATTTTATAGTAGTATCCTTTAATAACCAACAATTTTGTGCAAAAAATAAAAAAAAAACAGTGAATGTTGGAATTTGACATTTGATGATGTCAATTTTATAGGTAGTAACAAAGAATTATGGAAATCCGGCCCTGACCTACTATTCATTGCGCAAATTCCGCGGGGCCAACCCCATATTCCAATATACAATTTTGTTCTACAGTATTGGGCTTCCATACACCTTTAAACTACCTTGTAACGGTTACGTTTCGATTACCTATTTTATAAAACTTAAGAACCTATCAATGGTTTGCGAAACGTTTTCGTTAATCTTATAAAACTCTTATAGCACTTAAATGCAGAATCTTATAAAGGTAACGGTGACTAAATTTTACGTTTTATAGCGGCAAGGAAAATAAAAAAGCCCCCTTTCAGCTACATCGTTTATTTACAATATGTTCTATTTCAAGTCCTTGTCATTATTATTCTGCTTCCACTCTAAATTTGACAGCAATGGATTTTTACTTGGATATTATCAAAATGACGTATTAAATAATTATTATAACAACTTAAATACTCTGAAAATGTTCTATAAGGACTTAATTTTACTTGGCACGAAAGATTTATCAAGTAATTTTACATTTTACCCTTCCTAAAACTAAAGCGCCCCCATAAAGGGCTCTCTAAAAATTTATTTTTGTAAAAACCTCAAAATTAAAATTATGTCTCATGATTTGTTTTTTGCAAATAAACTGCCCAACATTTCTTAACCCCATGTTTTTAAAGAAATACGTCTTTTAGCTTCAGTAGTATGGCTTAAAATGAAATATTCTTCTTTTTTGTGTAAATATTTATTTCAATTTGAACACAAACATAAAAATGGCCGCCGTATAAATGACGAGCCTTTAATTAATAATAAACACCTTAAGATTTATAAGGGTTTACGAAGTAAGCTATAAAACCCCAAGCGTAAAAGTTTTATAATAAGGTTTTTAAGAACGCTATAAAACCCTTTTAAAAAACTTTAAGTAACCAAAACGAAAGGTTTTATAGATAAGGTAACGGAAACATTTTGGATGCAATGTTATAAAACTTTAAGTATTTTGGTATTTTCTGGGCGTCTTACAAAACTTTTAACACCAATAGTTGTCTTATAAAACTATAAAAACTATTATAAAAGTTAAGGTTATACGGAAGGAACCTTATTAATATCTTATAAATATCCGTTACCGTTTAATAAAACTTTAGGCTCCGAAAAATGTTAGTTGGGAAGATTTCCAATCGAAGATTAAAAATGCAGATTTATGAGTCGCCCGCTTTAAGCATACACCTACTAGAGACAGCCATGAAGCTCAGCCGTGCGAACAAGAGTGCGAGAGAGAAAGAAGACTAGATAACTTTATCGCAATGGAAATTTTTTATAAGGTGTGTCAAATCTAAATCTTATGAGGTTTTCTTACATTTTTTACAAATAACCAGTTTCTTTAAAAATAAATATAAGGTGTGTGGTATCAATAGGTATGTAATTTAATTGGAAGACAC
>JAHBCN010016781.1:0-19360 GCA_019359885.1 Listronotus oregonensis | reverse complement strand
TATTATATATATATATATATATATATATATATATATATATATATATATATATATATATATATATATATATATATATATATATATATATATATATATATATATATATATATTTTATTTTTAAATAAAAATTTTTTTTTTTAAATATATAAATTTTTTTAAATTTTATTTTTTTAAATTTTTAAAAAAATTTTTTTTTTACTAAAACAATGCTTAAAATTACATCATCTCCGCTTCTTGTTTCATTGTGATATTTATTTAATGTAAGTTATATTTTCCATCAAATCCAAAACAAAGTTTTATGCAGACCACCGTTTAAATGATTAATAAATAATAATAACAATATTAATAATAAAAATAATAATTTTAAACAAAAGTGAAAAACTGTCATTTTTACCTCTAAAAATCAGATTTTAGCCAATAACATGTTATACACCTACGAAATTATGATATGAAATAATTGTTCTTTTCTTTTTTAGATTTACAACAAAATAAAGGCCTTAGTATATATTTAGAGAATTTTTTTAATTATAGTAAATTAAATGTATGAAATGTTTTTATTTTCGGCAGTCACAAAAAGCTCCCCGCCAAAATTTTTCCTGAAAAAATTTTTTTATGGAAAAATTTTTTAAACTGCTAATAGTTGATATTATATTTATAGAGTAGTTAATTTTTTTAACCATTGCGATGTTGGGATGTAGAGTGAATCGTTACTATTGAATATGTATTTGTTTGACTCTGTTTTTTTTCCATAAACAACAGCCAAACAATAAACAAAATATAAAAATTTTCAAATTTTAATTCTAGGAAATAGTGGGAAAAAAATTAAAAATTACAATACAGATTTTTTTTAAAAATTTTTGTTTTTTTTTTTTTAGAAATAAAAAACTTAAAACCAAGGGGTAGCCCCCCAAATGCCCCTGGGAAAAAAAAAATCCCTTGTGGAAAAAAAAACATTTTTTTTTTTTAATCTCGATTTAAAAACAATCTTTTGCAAAAAAAAAAAGGGTTTTCCCCCCCCTCCCCCGGGCCCCTGGGAATGGGCCCCCCGGGTATCATCCGCAAACGGGGTGTACTCAGCTTGGTGTAAATTTTGGGGGTGGTTTTTTTAAATTTTAAAAATAATAAAGAAGAGGGCCCAATACCCCCCCTGGGGTTTCCCCCCCCCAACCCCTGCTCCCAGAGAACACCCCCCCCACTGAACTACCTGAGCCCTTTCCAGTCAAATAGCTTTTAATTGGGTAAACTCTGTTGCTGAATTTGTAGCGATGTAACATTCCCAAGAGCAGCTCGTGACTAACGCAGTCGATACCTTACTGAGATCACAAAAGGTGGCCGAAGCATAAGAGGAATTATGTAAAGTTTTCCCCCCCTAAACAGCCCCTTCCCAGGATTTCAATCCCTTTCTTGCCAAACTTTTTTTTGTTAAATAATTTAAAAAAGCTCAAGCTACCAATTTTTGCAGCCATCTATCTCGAAAATTTTTTAAAAAGGTTCCCTTTGGGTTGTACAACAAGACCGTATTTAGAGGATGAAAAAAAATATTTTAATGAAACCGTCACTTTTTTTTTCCCCCGGGGAAAATTTTTAAAAAATTAGCACCACCATGTGTGTATGTTTTTAATAAAATAACTTATTTTATTTTATCTGGTTTTTTTGTTGCGCTTTTGGGGTTTTTAAATTTAAATTTTTGGGGTTTCTGGTTTTCGGGACAATAATAAGATAACCCGCACGCTATGCTTGAATAAATGGCTTAGTTTGCCATAAGGTTTCTATTTACCACCATAATGAAAGAACACATCGAAATGACAGCCATTCAAACTTAAAAATAAAAAGTTAAAAAAACTA
Organism: Listronotus oregonensis; assembly: GCA_019359885.1. Taxonomy (NCBI): domain Eukaryota; kingdom Metazoa; phylum Arthropoda; class Insecta; order Coleoptera; family Curculionidae; genus Listronotus; species Listronotus oregonensis. Next base: position 17,515 of record JAHBCN010016781.1, on the reverse strand, counting down.
ATATTTGACTAACATCTCATCAAGCTTACAAAATGCTTATCGAAAAGTAAATACATTAAAAATAATTAACCAGCCTAAATTTTAAATTTAACAAAGAATTTTTCGAAAAATTTCTTTAAAATAAAAAAAAATATGACAGAAGTAGAATATTCAAACATTATTTTCCTTCGTACGCCATTAAAATGTACCTACTTGAATTACCTAAAAAATAAATGTAAAACTATGTTTTTAAATAATTAAAACATAATTCAAGATTATTTCTGTACAAATTTTTAACATTATTTTTATCATATCAAAAATTTCTTTAGAAATTAAAATTTATTTGCAAAAAAAGTTCTTAAAAGTTTGGTGAAATTTTAAAGAAAAATTAGCACTTTAATTTTAAGCCAATCAAATTCTTATATCTGTATGAGTTGCCAAGTCAACGGAAAAGTTGTCAAAAAGTTTTCTCCAGGACCTTAGGTAAAATTACACAAATACTTACTTTGGTTAAAGGGTACTTGTATATTAAAAAAACTGAAAAATACTCGATTCTGAAAAGTTTTTGCTTTTCTTGAATACCAAACTGATATGAGTTATGGGTGGCCAGAATGCGAGGTACTGTATCTGGGAATCTATCCATCGTAAAGGCTTGCTGCAAAAAATATGTTATTACTAAAATGCCCAAGTAAAAAACCTGGAAAATATTTTCTAAAATGGCCGGGGACGTAACTGCAATCTTGAATCTAAAACAGGAATGTTTCTGTGAATTCCGCAATATTAACCTAAAATAATACCTGATCTTTAAAGTCGAGGATAATCTGAACAATTATACTGTATCTCTAAAGATAAAGTGGTGGTGGGTAATTAAAAGTCTCCGTAAAAACACCCTGTATCTTTTAAACGGCAAAGCCGATTTTTACAAACTTGGGCTAGTTAAAAAATGCTATTCTTGAGCTATAAAGGCTATAATATTTAAAGTTTTGTTAGTTTTACATGTCGCCTAGAGGGCTCTTTTCGACAGTCTGACAGAAATGGTTAATTTTCTCAGAAAAATTTAATACATTGGTATAATTTTTTTCTTTATAAAAAAGAAGCTAAATGATGCCTAAACAGGCTCGCAAAATCGCATCTTGATTTCTTTTTCTAACCTAAAATTTAGGCCAAACTGTAAAAAACACAAGAAATTTTATATAACATAAATTGTGTATTTTTACGAAAGCTTTAATTTACGTTATATTATCTTTTCGTCTAAATGCAGTACCTTACGAGTTTTAATCATAAAATCTAATTTCAGGGGTTTACCTTGAAAAAATCCTGAAAATTCGATTTTTTTTTTTATATTATAACTCGTAAAATATTGTATTTACACAAAAATATTAAACCTAGATTAAAGGCTTCGTAAAAATTGAAAATTTATGTTTTATAAAATTTCTTGTAGCTTTTTTAATTTTTGAGATATTGATGTAAAAAAATTTCTTTGGCTTGAATTTTAGGTTAGAAACAAGGTATCGAGATGCAGTTTTTGCTAGCTTATTAACACATTATTTAGCTACTTTTCGTGAAAAAAAAATCATACATATCAATGTATTTACCTTTTTGGAAAACTAACCATTTCTGTCGGAATGTCTAAAAAAGCCCTTTAGCGGTGACATGTAAAACTAACAAAACTTTAAATATTGTAAAATTTATAGCCCAAGAATAGCTCTTTTTAACCAGCCCAAGTTTGTTAAAACCGGCTTAGCAAGTTCGAAGATACCGGGTGGTTTTTATGGAAACCTTTGAATACCACTTTATTTTTAGAGATACAGTAAAAATGGTCAAACAAGAAAGGTTTAGATTATCCTCGACTTTAAAGATCAAGTATTTCTTGTTAGATTAATATAGCGAAATTCACAGAAACATCACTTTTTTAGATTTAAGATTGCAGTTACGCTCCCTAGCGGTCATTGCAGAAACTTGAAAATATTTTCTCTTGGCCGTTTTAGTAATAACTTTTTTTGTCTCAAGCCTCTACCATAGATAGGTTTCCAGATACATTACCTCGCATTCTTAGTTGACCACCCTGTACGTACGTAGCTGATTTAATAAAAAAAAATGAATAAAGATTGTGTATAAGTCACGCAAGTCTATATGCACTAAAACACGCTTCTAATGCCAGCCACACATATTCAGGAAATGATCAGAGGACTATCGGGCCGGCGCACACAAACTTCGATAATCTAATCTAAGCCATGCCTACGCACATTTTTCTCTGAGGATTTTCTTAACGTGTGTGGATGACATAATACAAATTTTGTCAAATTTTCTAATATAAGAGTGTAAAATTAAAACTCTGATGATATTTAAAAATCAAAAATAAATTTGTTTGTTTTTTAAATTTAGATCAGTAGTTACAGCTGTTAAAAAATACATTTCTATTTCTAGAAATAAGATGACGATTTAATAAAGCTTGGATGGTCATGTAACCAAGGCTTTATTTATTTATTAAAAATAGACGCATAAAAATTCTAAAAAAATCAAATGTCTTTGGAATTATTGAATAAGCGTAAAAAGCTACGTTCAGTATTACTTTTAAAAAATCTGAAAGCATCTAGAATAAGGAATTTTGCAAATTTAAAGAGTGAAAAAATATCAAGGACTTAAAGGTAAGAACAAAGAAATTCTACTTGCATGCTTTCTAGAACTCGGAAATGCTTTTGGCATTTCTGACATATTACTAGGCAGGGTGATTCACGTTGAGTGTCCTATTAAAAGTTCTGGAGAACCAAAGAAACGAACTTTTTGAAATTTGGCACACGGTCATAAGAGGTGGTAAGCTACATTCTAAAAATATTTTGGCAAGTGCAGCGTTGCCAGATCTAACCGAAACCAATGGCAACATTGTAATTTTAAATAGAATACCCTACAATACCCTACTATTTATTGCATATTCGGATTCTACACAAAATTCTAAGTAATTTTTGTTAACATCTTCCTATACCTATATCTTAACGTTTTTAAGAAACATTACCATGTCAAAAAGGTTTAATATTTACGTGCCATATCCAGCTGGATACTAGATTTTTTTTTTTGGTTAGACAATGCATGTATTTAAAAAAACTATATGCTATTATAGCAATATATCTTACAGGGTGTCCCAAAAAAATTACATTTTTACCGATATTAAATTATGATTAAAACCCAATTTTTTTAAATACACCATACTGTATTTAATGCCATTTTCGAATAGACCAATAATTTACCTACAAAATATCCATACATGTTTCTATACCCACCTGCCACCGTTTTTAAAATACAAGCAAATTTTTATTTTTTAAGCATTTAGGCCTTATTAATTAAACAAAATGTTAAATTTTTAACTTATATGTCAAATAGCTGTTAGCACAATTTAAAATAAAATCTTTCTTGGCCTACCTAGGTAAATTGTAAATGAAGCCGTTGGTTTATTGTGGATAGTATTTAAAAACAGGGAAAAAATTAAAATTCGCTTGTATTTGAAAAACGGTGGCAGATGAGTATAGAATATGTATGGACATTTGGTAGGTAAATTATTGGTCTATTTAAAAATGGGATAAAATACAGTATGTTGCATTTAAAGAAATGAGTTTCAATCATTATTTAATATAGGTAAAAATGCAGTGTTTTTGGGACCCCCTGTAAGATATATTACTATAATAACATGTAGATCTTTTAAATACATGTATTGTCTAACCCAAAAAAAAATCTAGTATCCAGCTCGATTAGGCACGTAAATATTAAACCTTTTTGACATGGTGATGTTTCTTAAAAAAAATAGTAATTAATTATTTTCTTAAAAATGGTAAGATATAGGTATAGGAAGATGTTAACAAATATTACTAAGAATTTTATTTAGTATCCGAATATGCAATAAGTAGTGGGGCGTTCTATTTAAAATTACAATTTTGCCATTAGTTTCGGTTAGATCTGGCAACGCTGCACTTGCCAAAATATTTTTATATTGTAGTTTATCACCTTTTATGACCGTGTACCAAATTTCAAAAAGTTCGTTTTTTTGGTTCTCTAGAACACTCAACCTGAATCACCCTGTATATTTAAATAAAACATTTAGCCGATATTACGTTCTTAAAAAATAATACCACTCTTTTAATAAAACGTGGTGTTAATTCTTGAGTTTTACGATGTCTGTCGGTGTGAAGAGTTAACAGACTTAAGCATTGAAAACATCAAGGACATGGGGCAACATCTTCTAAGAATTCCATAAACAAGGAATGATAAGTCAAAAAGCTGTTACTTTAAATAAAATCCTCTCATTGAATCTTATTAATTTTATTATAAAATTTATACAATTAGGGCCAGAAATATGCAAAACAAATGCCTTTTCCTAAAATTTTAAAAAGGAAGATGCACAATCCAATGGTTTTGGATTGTGCATCTTTCCTAAAAGTACTAGAAACTGTTGCTGAATTTGTGGGATTACATAGCTAAAGTACTTCTTCGGTAATCCTTCCCGTCAATGCTGAAGAGAAAATATCCATATTAAAAGGCCATGGTAGATGGAAATCATCCACTGTTGCTGGGAGTTATGTAAAATAGTTGGGAAAAACAAAAATAGTCTTATAAATCCAGCTCAAGTTGAAATACATTCTGTGATAATTGGTAATAGCAAATCCTACAAAAGTGTTGATAAAAATATTAACAGTGTTTTACCAATAAATACTAATATAAATGATAATATGTAGATAGGCCTAATGTAAGTACCCATAGTAGTTTTTAACTTAAAGTTTCGACATGAGTTATGGAAATTTATGTTTGCTTTTTTTATTTTACAAAAAAAATCCGTTAAAACATATGTAGCTATGAACAATTTTATATTTGTTAATTATGCATCAGTTTACTAAATAATAATAAAATTCATTATTTACTGGTTCAACTTTTTAAAAATTAAATAAAACGTCCAACATATCCGATTTGCAATAATATTTATTTAATAGATAAATTTAACAGTCGTCGATAATAGTCTAAGAGGAATTGGCGCATGAGTACCGAAAACTATTCCACCTTAATTTTTTTATACGATCCTCTTTAAATTGCCCTACTGATGATATACTATAAATGCATGTTGCCATGGCGCTACCTGGTGCCATATTGTTTAAACCAAATTTGTTTAAACAAATGCAAGGAATTGTTATTTTTTTACCGGGGAATTTTTTTTAATATTTTTATTAAAATACAGATAAAAAAGGTCCTACGACTTTTTACGATAAAGATAATATTTTTGGAGATATGAATTTTAAAATGAAAAAAAAAATCTCAAATTTGGGTATTTTTGACCCATGAAAAATATATATAAAAAACAAAACATAAAAAATTTATTTTTTTAATTCTTTTTACAATAGGTAATAATTTCCTTAATTAAAATTTAAAAAAATATATTATTTTTGATTGTTTATTACGTGCGGTTACAAGTAAAATAAAGATGCGTTTCCTATGGGGCGGCGGACGCACGCGGCTGCTGCACAGCGTCTGACGCCTAGTACTGCTCATATGACAATTCATTTATCCGTTTCTTTTCGAGCGTCAGACGCAAGCGTCAACCGCTAGTAGCTACAGACGCCGCGGCCTCGAGGCAGTCAAGCGTCAGCCGCCGGTTGTTTGGTTAGATCTTTTTTTATCAAGTCCAGTATATAATTAAACTAAGCAATATTTTTTCTTAAAAATTGCCTAAATTCCTCTTCATCTTTCAATAAATGTCTATTTGTTAAAGTTTGAAAAAAGCCTTAGTCAGTTCTGGTTTTAAATAATGGATGAACTTGTTCATTTTCTAAGCACATGCTTTTCAGTAAAATTTCCTCGTCCTCAATTTCTTCTAATAGTAAATCCAATAAAAATATTTTTTTGTTTTCGCACATTTTTTCAGAAAACTGAACTCTTTTGACAACAGATCACTCGCGTCTACACTTCATAGGAAATGGGTGTACTGGCGTCAGCCGTTTGCGTCAGACGCTGCGCGGCAGCCGCCCCATAGGAAACGTACCTTTAAGCTTCAATAACTTTTGTAAACTTGATTTCAGGAAAAAACTTTTAAAAACAAATTGTAGATAAATAAATTATTAATAACATTGCTTTCTTTAAAAATTTTGATAAAGTTACTAGTTTTTAAGATAAACGATAAATAATTTAGGACACAGAGGGGTCGATGCAGCGTATGAGTCAGAGAGAGGCGTTACTTAAAGGTAAGGAACGCATACTTGTGAGCACCCTTAATAAACAATCAAAAAAACCTGTATAAACATTTTTTTTTTAAATCTAAAGTAAAGATTTTATTAACTATTGTATAAAGAATAAAAAAAGTATATTTTTTTATGTTTTATTTTTTAATATATATTTTATGAGTTAAAAGTACCCAAATTTGAGATTTTTCGAATTTTTAAAAATTCATATCTTCAAAAATATTAACTTTATCGTAAAAAGTTATAAAGCCTTTTTTTATTGTATTTTAAAAAAGAATATGGAAAAAAATTGTCCGGTTAAAAAAACAACTTCCTTGCAATTGTGTAAACAATTTTGATTTAATCAATAGGGCAACAGGTGGCGCCATAGCAACATGCATTTATATTATCAGCGGGGGAATTTAAAAAAATGAGGTGGAATAGATTTCGGTACTCATGCGCCGATTCCTTCTAGACTGTAAAGTATAAAGTTCTTTTCGCATAAAATGGCTGTTATTCCTTACTTTTATAAATATAATTTACTAGTGACCAATAGTCGACTTTATATGTATATGCATTCACATCAATAATATACGCTTGTTTATGCATTTTGTGAAAGTGTTGGATAAAACATTAAAACTTCTCAATATCCATAGTTCCGTGTTTAAACAAGGACATACCCTTGCGAGACTTTGCCTTTTAAGCCTCATGAATTTCAAGCGGTTCGGTAAAAATGTACCATACATAAACATAAACACAAGCACCAAGCAACATAAAAACCCAAAGTGTTTTGTATTGTCCGCGACAATACAAAAAACGGAGCTTGTATTTCTTGATCGGTGGTACCGATAAAAATACCCATCAGTATGTCACCGAGAACTTGCGCTTCGAATCGCGCTGACCCCCGAACTTATGGTACCGTTACTGGTGGTTTGGGATGCATAATATATATTATTTTTAACTAAGTATTAAATATAACCTCAGAGGCTTGATATTAATAGGAATTTTACATTATAAAACACTGTTTTTAAAAACAATTTTTAAAGTATATTTTATCTATGTAGATAAAAGAAATTATCATAAATAAAAATTATATTCTTTATGAGCCAAGCGTTGATCAACGGCCTTTGCCGTGCTGCGTTAGATCAGCGAGGTTAAGCAATGTCGGTCATGGAAAGTTTTCTAATGAGACCATAAGTGAAAGCCACGTGCTGTTGTGGGTTGTTTAAATTCCATGTTAAACTGTAAATCCTGCCTGGATGACATTATCCAATTAATTAGGGGTAGTTTAGAGGTGGTAGTTATTTATATAAAGTCTGTGGTGACACTACCGCCTTTTCTAAAAGGTGTCGTTAAATGTATTATCTGCATGTTTTAGTAATTGGAGATCGTTGACTGAACTGAAGTAAAATGGGTTAAAATAAAAAAAAAATCCACGGTACCTAGTACTTAGGCTTAATTAAGCATTTGTGAGCTGTTATAAAGAAAAAAACAAAAAATAAAAATGAATAGCCCATTTTTTGTTACACTTTTTTTACTGTGAAAATTGTACATCACCATCTTTTCTTTAGCACTAAATGGTGAATACATACACCAAGCGTTCGCAAAAAATTAGTGTTTGGGCAGACGTAATGGGTGATTGTGTTTTGGGGCCAATATTTCCTGAAAAATACTTAAATGGAAGTACGTATACAGTGTGCCACAAATTAGTGGGGAATGTATGGGGATCTTGGAAACAACGATATATGGAAAATCGGTTAAATGGGGAAAGTTTTGGACAATTATGTTAGTAAGCTAATCCCGTTTACTACTAGGTTTTTTTTTAAATTTATCAAAAACCTGAATAGATAAAACCATGTAGTAAACCCGATTAGCTTACTAACATAATTGTCCAAAACTTTCCCCATTTAACCGATTTGCTATCTTTCGTGGTTTCCAAGATCCCCATATATTCCCCACCAATTTGGGACACACTGTATATTGTCACAAATGATTTTTATTTTAGACTAGGATTTGGCCAAGATAAACAGGACAATTATAGCAAGTTTTATATTAAAAAAATATGGCAAACTATGTGTTGCTATTTCCGCTGTGGATCAGAACTATATCTAAGTATGACCGAGCCCTTGGCGGGGCTTAACATTTGCGCCCCCTCTCCTCAAATACCAGGATATTTGGGAAGTATGGAATACCAACCAATGAAAACGAATAGTCCGAGGATTTTTGACATGATTTACATAAAACAACTGTTTGTATCTGACTAAAAGGAGTGAAATGTAAATTAACTATACATCTTTATTTGCGGATGATTAAACTTAGAATAAATTTTCTCAGCAATAAAATCGTAGTTACAAAAATAATGCGCATAGTAGGCCTACTAAAACGTAACATTTATGCTTTAATAAATAAAATAATATGCAACAAAATATTCGATTAAAACCTTATATTAAATATATTTACATAAACTATTTTAAATCTTTGCTATGAAACCTGTAGAAAAGATTTATAATATATATATATATATATATATATATATATATATATATATATATATATATATATATATATATATATATATATATATATATATATATATATATATATATATAAAAATTTGTTATAAAATTATTTTTTTTTAAATTTATTTATTTGATTAAATTTTGTCAATAAAAATATTAATAATATGACTACGGTACTGACAACTGATAAATAAAATATATTTTTAATGGCCAATTTTGCACCCACCAGATAGCTGGCCGTATTAGCCCATCTGGCGACGGCCTAAATACGGCCCTGTTGTGGATAAGATGAAAATTTTATGAATTGGCGAAAGTAGTGTGGTTAGTTGTGGTTAACTAAACATTAAATAAAGTCTTTTTTTTAATTTTTTAGGCAAATAGGAAGGCTTTTTAATACTAAATTATTTTAGATAAAAATCAAGCTGCAAAAGCCAAGTATCTGTGTTTTTTTTTGTATTTTTAATTTTTGATGGGTTTAACTTTTACTTTAACTATTAGGTACACCCCCAAAGTAAACAAATTGTAAAACTATTCAAATTAGTTGCAGCCCAAACTGTGTACAAATTATATATATAATTTGTCAGTTTAATGACTTCCTAGATCTTTCCCCTTGATTTATACAAACTCATTGCAGACTAACATCGTTACTTTCATGAATAACAATAAAATATACACAATGTATTCCTACACATTTACTGTATTTGTTTATAACTTGTCACAGCTAATTCAGTCAAAACTTATTCACTGATTAGGATCTAAATAAAGAAAGGCGCCACTTGTCTTTTTAAAATAACATGCACGCCAACAAGTTGTCATTAAATGGTTACGTCATGACCTAAAAAAAATATATAAAAGATTTTTTTAGCATGTGGCATTTAAGGAAAAACTTTAACCAATTTAATTTTCTATTTATCATAATACTAGCCTAATAGTCCAAGCGACGATCGTCGTAAAAGGGGTGAACCAAAATAGGCTTTTTACTTCTTTGATATTAGACAGGTAATAAACCAACGGTCTGGCGATCTGTAACTTGTCCAATATTTTTTTGTTTTATTTTTTTTTAAATTTGTTGTAAAATTAATATATAAGAAAAAAGTCTAACATTTTACTATTCGATGAAATTTTAATCAATATAATAAAAAAAAAATTTAGTTTGGCACCCCTTTTCTTAACATAACTGTTTACCAGATCAGCCTCAAAATACTTAGTTATATAAGGTTTAAGAAAAAGAAACGTCAAGATTTTTGGTTTTTATTCATCTCTCTTTTAAACAGAATTTGTTTGGCATATTATTATGCAGTGAAGTTAAGTAAAGTTGGGTTAACACAAAATTTAGTAAATAAACATTAAAACATTTGTGTAAAAAATGCAAATCAATTTAAAAATTTAAAAAATATTATCTTTTAAATATAAAAAAGTAAACTGACGAACTAATTTAATTAACTGGTTATCGTCGACACCATCCAGTTATTTTTTAGTCTCAGAAATTATTAAAAAACTGTTAAAAAATGTATCCTGTTTATCAAAATAAATAAGGTTATGTTGTAAGTTGTAATCCGTTTATTTTATTCTGTGAAAAAAATAAAAATTGACGCAGAAATCGGCGTACAAAGTTAAAAAATTATTAATAAGTTAAGAAAGATAAAAGTTGGTTATCTTCTTAACTTAACTTAACTTAATTTTTAATTTGGGTGTATAATTGAAACATTTGATCAGATAATGTCTATCCTTCTTGTGTTACTTTAACTTATTTTAATGTAACTTATTTTTTCTGCATAATCCTAACTTTACTTAAACAAGGTTCTGTCAGACCACGATTAAAAGTTCTTTGTTGCTAAGCTCGGGGTTTTTTTTTTGATTTAACATAATTGACATTGATTTATTATTCTGTCAAATATGTCATATTGTAAAGCTTGTATTCCAAAGTCATAATTTTCTATACTAATTTTTTTTCCATTGAATAAGAAAAATGAAATGCTTTACATGTAATGAAGCTGACAAAAAAAAGAAAATATTACCTCTTACTTCTGACGCACTCAAAAAATATTGTTTTTTTATTATAATAAGAAAAAAACGCATTTTCCAAGAATACTAAGTTTTAGCGTTTTAAAAAACTATAAAACCATTTCGTTTTCCTGTAGAGTATGAATAAAATAATATTTTTTATTATTCTGTCACACAATAAGAAATGATCAAAAAAATCATTAAAAAAATCGAGAATTAATAGAGTAAAATAAAAAACTTGCCCTAAACGAGTAGCAACAAAGGACTTTTTTAATTGTGGTTTGGCAGAATTTTGGTTAAGTATTAATGTGCCTTTCCAATTTTACTTAAAATTTTTTTTACACTTTATATAGAGTATTTCTCATTGTATTAAGTATTTTAAGGATGGTCCGGCAAACAATTGTGTCAAGAATAGGGGTTTCATACTTTTTTATATTCCACTGATCAAAACTTTTTTGAATAGTAAAACATGGTACTTATGTCTTATACATATACATCAATTTTGCAAAAAATTAGGGTACCAAAACACCACATTAGTTTATTACTTGTCTAATATACAAAAAGAATAAAATCTAATTTTAAACTTATTCTGGTTTACTTCCTTTTACGACGGTCGCCGCTTAAATTATAATTATTCTTTCTTTAAAATAATTTTTTAATCAATATTTATTAAACAAAAAATTAAAGTTATCCGCCGAAAATCCACGTTGATCCAGGTCCAATATTTTAAATTTTACAAAAAACGAATTTTAAAGTTTGGATCTTGGATGCAAATATTTAAACTTTTTGTATCATCTACTGTTTTTTGTTTGTTTATACTATTAGTTTATAAAATAATATTCCTTCTCTGGCAGCTCTCAAAAGAGCAATATTAGGTGCTCCACATATGCATTCTTTTATACTCCAACTTAAGAGGCCCCAAACTTTCTACTTTGTACCTTCCTTCAACCCTTTAGCCTTCGTGGAGTGTGCCAAGATAAAAAAATGAATCTTTATTCGGAATAAAAGGCAAAAACACAACAAGAAAAAAATGCTATGAACATAGAAGAATTCGAACTACCAATTTAGTTAAATAATAATACTAAACTATTCTTTTAGCTGAAAGCCAAAACTATTTTTATAAAAATAAAAACTTACACAAAAAAAATAATACAAAACGGTACTTTAAGCTTAATGATATTTAAAAAGTTAGCTAACAAGTTTTTAAACAATATAAAGTCACTTTTAAAACAGCAAATATACAACAAAAAGTATTTTGATAAACTTTGAGATGGTAATGAATGGAGACCAAGCCTTAGGTTTTGGAATTTTTACTTTTACTTTAAGGTCGGCTATTCCAGAAACTATAAAAGTATAATTTCATTTTTTTTAGATAAAAGCGACCAAGGAAATTGTGGAAAACCGGATGGTTACAAACGTCAAAACAAAAAAATAACATTTCCAAAAAATATCAAATGTATTCAAAGTGGTACTATTTTAATATTTAATGTTTTCAAAAAAAGTTGGGTGTAATTTTTGTCAGTTCAAAAGGGTGGGGGAAGGTTGTTTAAAGAAAGTGCTAATAATGGGTTGTTTAAAATTTAGTGAATTGGTCCGTTTGAGCATTTTAAACATTATTTTCAGGTGTATAAACTAATGCCAAATTATTACAAAAAGGCTAGGGGCGTCAATTTAAAAAACTAACTTATTTTAAAATTTTTAAAAAAAATACAAATATATATCTTTTTATATTTTATAAAGAGAAAGAAAAATGCCAACAAAGGGGAAACCGCAATTAAATATCTTTTTTAAACGAATATATTAGCAAAACTAAAATCCCAAATAAAGTTGATTTAACGACACAATGTTTTCTACGGGGCGATTTCTTTATAAAATAAATTTTAAAATTTTTACAAAATTTAATGATTACAGCATGATATTTACTTATTTGAACCCATTTAAAAAACAAATATTAATTAAATTTTGGTATAACCAACGTTCCTTATCGTTTTAAAAGGAAATATCAAAAATCCCAAATTTTTATTAAAAATATAAAAATAAATATTTTGTAAAATTGTTGAATTTTTGATATTTCAGCTCTTTTTTCAAAAACTTGATAAAAGTCGTGGTTTTACAGTTTAGGTTGGTAATTATCAATGTTTTGTATTGTGTTCTTTAAAAATGCCTTTGTTACTTGAGGATTAAACTCTAAATAAGCTAAAACGTTGATGACATTTTCCTCAGTTCTACGGCTTCTGCGGTGTAAAGGGTAAAGAACACTTCCCGTGGTACGAAAGCGATTTGCTAAACAAGTGAACATTCTGCTGCGGGCTGCCGTACCGTCGTCTCTGGGGATATCTCAATGCATGCAGCCTTGCACTAAAAATAATATCTTGAAATAAAAATTGTTGGATAACATTTCAGCATCCTTTGTTTTCAAAGCTAACTTGATAAGGGATGGATTATTACAGTTATAGGTTGGTAATTATTTAATGTTGTTTAATATCGTTAAATGGGTTAAAATAAGTAAAAAATATGTAGTATATCATTAGATTTTGTAAAAATTTCTAAATTTAGTTTTTTCCTAAAGAAATCGGCCCAGTAGAAAACATTGTGTCGTTAAATGCGTTACGTCTCTATGTCGTATTTATATTTTTGCTAATATATTCGGTTTGAAAAAAGATATTAAATTGCGGTTTTCGCCGTTTTGTTGGGATTTTTTTTCTCTTTATAAATATGTAAAAAGGTATACATCATTGTATTTAAATTATTCAAAAAATTTCGTAAAATAAGTTAGTTTTTACCTTGACACCCTCTAGCGGCGTTTGTGAGATGAATGTAGCAATCGTTAATATACCTGAAAATAATGCTTAAAATGTTCTTCTAAACGAGACCAAGTTCACTTAATTTGGTTAAAGCAAACCGAAGTTATCAGCACTTTTATAAATTAAACTTTAACCTTCCCCCACCACTTTATTTTAGAACTGACAAAAATTACACCTGAATCTTCTTTGTTTAGAAAATATTAAAGATTAAAATAGTACCACCTATTGACAAACTTTATTTGATATTTTTTTGAGAAATTTATATTTTTATGTTTTGACGTTACCCTTACGCCCCCTAGCGGCCATCCCACAGACTTGAAAATAATTTTCAGCAATTTCTCTTGGTCGCTTTTATCTAAAAAAATTTTTCTCAAAAGTTATACTATTAGTAATTTCTGAGATATAGCCGACTACCTCTCTTAGTGGAACACCCGGTACAAAAACGTTTTAAGAATAGAAAAAGGTTTTTTTATGTAGTTTACATTTTTAAAGGTGCGAGTTATTTTTATTAAGAAAAAATGTAAGCCAAACTTTTATAGGGATAAACTCAAACATCTTGCTAGTTCGTTAAAATCTAGTTTGTGCGACATAATTATCTATTTCTCTAAATTGCTAGTGTTCTTTACTAATTCATTTCTTAGGCCGAACGTTTGAATTGTTTAAGGGGTAGAATAAAAACGACTTTCTGTTTTATCAGAACGCATTGGCGCAAAGGAAGGATTAGCTAATGGAGCGGTTGATGGGAAAAACAGAATTTGATAAAAAATACCATACATGGTTTTTGAAAAATGCACAGCCCAGTTTCAGGAGATGATTCCTCATTAAAAAATATACAAAAAAGGTTGTAAGATACAGAGTGGTAAATTAAAAAAATAGGTTTTTGCAATTATCTCAAATATCCTGTAGCCGATTTTCTTGCAATTTGTCACTGTTATTTTTAATGATAAGGGCCTAATTTGAGCTTAATTAAATTTAAGTACGCCACTGACTTTTTTTTTGCAATTTTTATATTTTTTATATTACAGCTAAAATACAACTATTTTTTTCTAATCTTGCTTCGTTTCCGAAAAAAAAAATTAACCAATCCGTTGCAAGTCTCTCCTCAATAAATTATTACTTTTTGATTTAAAGCAGCTTTTTGTAAGCAACACATTTTGTTCTTTATTTACATGTTAAAATAAATACACCTTTTAAATCCTGGGATTTGCCTATTAACAACAATAAGTTTAGCGCAAAAAAAATTGGATTTGTCAAGCACAAATCCGCATATAAGCCGGAGGACCAGATTTAAAGCATTTATTAAATAAGCTAGGTATAAATTGGTATTCCATTTTCTTATAATAAAAACGTATTTTAATTTATTGATTTAATTGCTACGCTGATGCTTCAATTTGCAAAAAAATACAAATTTATTCTTTGTTGTGGTACCCTGGTTTTTCATCAAAAACCTCAGGTTGCCGTTTGGCATCAACTGACCCAAATCATTAGCTCTCAATTTCAAATAAAAAATTGAATTCGTGTTTATCTAATAGCACCATATCGTGTTTAAATGGTTCTTCGGATAAATACGATCATGATCTTACTATTGTACAGACAAATTCTGCGCCTTAGGCTGTAGAAATGTTAACAATTTATGTTTCTTCTGTTACAAGAAGAAATGCGAAATATGCACGAAATCGTGTCTTTAAATAAAGCAGACGTTAAAGAGAGCAACTTTTTTTTTCGAGGTTGTTATTATATTTTTAAATGGTCTAGTATTTGTGGTTAATATAAGCCGACCAATGATAAAATATATATTTATATTCCTTACCTAATTTTAAAGACAATTTAGAAAACGTACTTGAATTATTGCATAGCTCATGTGCTTGTTTTTTTCTCCTGGATTTAATCCGCATTTTCCAAATTTTGCAAAAATATTTGAATTTTTCCTGAAATTAGTGGCATTTGAATATATTTTTCGCAAATTTGGGATTTCTCTGTTATCCGAATCTGCTAGGTCTTTATGTTGATATTCCAATTGCAGGATTTTCTCAACAAATAAATATTTTAGAGGCGCTGGTATTTCTAAGTTAAAGACTATATTATTTTACAATAGAAAAATAAAGCTGAATAATTTTAAAATGGAAAAAGTTAGTACATTTGGTTGCCTGTTGAAGGTTGGTTTTTATTCGTCAAATACCAACATTAAAAGTTTCAACGTAATATAACCAGAAAACTATACATTTTTTGGGGAAAGCTCAAAAAACCTTTTTTAAAGTACTTAAAAAAGACCTTTATTGTTAATATTTACAAAAGTCTCTAGCAATAAAATTAAGCTAGTTATGGCCAAAATAATCTCCATTTTTTTTAATGAAAAAAATGTGAAAATTACCCCCTAATTACCACCCCAATTAAAAATAATTTTTGTCACTTTACATTTCACTTATTAATGTATTTTTAATATGTTCGGAAAGCTGGACTGGTTTAAAGTGCATAATTAAAAAAAAAATAGTTTAAAGTGAAAGAGACATTTTTGTAATTTTGAGAAAATAGCGTTTTTTTTCAAAATAACTCAAAAACCCTTATTGATACGTAAACAAAAAAAAAATTGGTAAAAAAAGCTACAATTTTGTATCCTACAAAAGTTTACATCATTGGGTTTTTGAATTATTTTAAAAAAAGTTTTTTTTTAATTACAAAAATGTCTATTTCACTTTAAGCTCATTTTTTTTTAAACATGCCCTTAAAACCAGTCAAACTTCCTAAGTATATTACAAATAGATAAATAAAGTTAATTATAAAGTGACAAAGTTTTTTTAATTAGGGTAGTAATTATGGTGTAATTTTCACCATTTTTTCATCCAAAAAAAATAGAGACTAACTTTATTTTCGCCATTACTTGCTTGATTTTAGAGCTTGATACTTCTATGTAAAAAAAACAGGCTTTTTCAAAAACTTCAAAAAAGGTTTTATGAACTTCTCCCGAAAAATGTATCGTTTTTTGGTTATATTACGTTGAAGCTTTTAATGTTGGCATTTGATGAATAAGAACCAACCTTCAACAGGCTACAACTCCGTTTGTATTGGATCTATGGGCATTATAAGGCCACTGATCTTGTTGTTGTTTTATAAGCTACATTTTTGGTAAGAATGATATTTCCGATAAAATGCTTACTTTTCGAGTTATTTGCGAAAAACCGTCTGAAAACGTGTTTATTTTTGTTGAAAAATAGGCATTTTTAATTGCGAACAACTCGAAAAGTAATGCCTTTCGGGAAAAAGTTTATCGAACAAAAGTTGCTTGGAATTAGTAAATCCATCCATTTCTAAACTTATTTTTAATTAAAAAAAAATCCACCCCCGAGAAGGAGTGGCATTCACCGCCAGGGAAAAAGCACCCCTCGGCACGATGACAACTTTGAATTAGAGAGTAAGTAGAATCAAAATCCAAATTTTTATGCAAATCGGTTTTGTTTGGAAAAATCCGGAAGGAAACTGGTCATTGAGTGGCCTATATGGAAAAGCAGCATATTTCATCTACATCATATAAATAAAATGGAAAATTCTAGTACAAAGAAATAACTTACAAAATAATTCATATTTACTTGTACCAATGGGTTGGTAATTTTATTAAAAATAAAATGGTCAAATATTATACAGGGTATCTTATTTTAAAAAATGCAACTTTCGATTATATCTTTAAAACCGTAAAAAAATTAACTAAACCACTAAACTTTACGCAAATTTCAACATAAAGATGTTATTTACCATTTATGTCCGTCTTTACTAACAACCAATATACAAAGGTGTACTGAAATCGTCAACGTTTAAAAAACGCCCTGTATCTCCAAGACAAATCAAGTAGGTCATATTTTTTAACCATTGCAGTTATGTGGAAAATCGAACTCAAAAAAGTGCTATCGGATTCACTCTATTTCTTGCAGTTTTCTTAATCTTCTTAAACTCAATTGAAAAGACATAACCTTGTACACTACTTTATCGGGTATCTCCGTAATTGTTATTGTCCCAATTATTT